>JAUESE010000008.1:6916139-6933301 GCA_032274725.1 Malacoctenus triangulatus
CAACAAAAAAACAACAAAACCGAAAAAAAGAACCGAGGACATGCAGATGAAACGGGCTGACGGACAGGATGGGACGCATGTTTTTTGGAGGCCCCGCCCGCCTCTCCCGACAGTTCAACCAGCTCAGATGTTGTTTTTTGGTTCGTTTTTTTATTATTGAGTATGGGCACAATGTGCTGCCATAATCACAGTGTTATTATTATTGTTCGAACTAGAAAATACGGTTACTGTATGAAATGATCTCTTGGTAGCACCTGGTCATGGATTCAATCATCTCATGCCTGAATTCGTGTATTATTTTTTTGTACCTTGCCAGCTTTGCTTTTCGCTCATTTTATTGGAGTTAACATGCTTTCCGTACTCACTTACCTCGTTATCCTTTTGAGATACTTAAATACCCTTTTTATTTATTTATCTCCATCTTTTAATCCCAGTAAGGCAGTAGATGTAAGTGAGGACAAAACATTCAAAGGACCAGTTTGTATATTGTGTACAATAATAAAGAGGGTAACATGAACTTCACATCATGTTATTTCTTTTCTCTTTTTTGTTTTTTAATGGATGTCCCATGCTGTTCTTTCGTGATTTCTTTGTGTTAATCAGGTTTTTACATAATTTATATATATAAAAAAATGTCAATTCAACTTGATCCAAATGCAGAATTGTAAAGAAAAACAAAATCACAAACACATCCAGCCCACTCTGTACTCCAAATGCAACTGTTTAGAAAAATGGCTTTTGGAGGTTTTATCTGCTGTACTCAATGAGTGTAAGGTTTTTTCTTTCTTCCTTTCTTTTTTTAAAAGACAAAACAAAAATCCAATAAATAATAGTTTTCCTAGTGTGTCACTTTGAGACCGTCTGCCTTGTCTTCTTTCATTCCCTACACACACAATCATATGCCCCGTCAAAATAAAACACTTTGGACTCGCACACTTCAGTCCTTTGTGAACACTAAACATTAGTGTTCAAAAGTAACCCGGGTGAGTCACGACCCCCTTGTGGGCCCCGAAGGTACTGCAGCTCCCATTCGAAGGTGACCTTTAATTCCAACGTTTGGTTGAGTTGGAAACAGCATTGTTGCTTTTTAGCTAACTTGTGTTGTGCTATGTTGTCAATCAAGCACCTTGAATTGGGACACTGCCACTGATTGCATTAATTGTGGAACAACAAAGATTGTCAAATTCTCTTTAAATCTATACAAGCAACTCTTTGCTTCCTCTGCTTTGATTTGATCCACACAGTATTTGTCAGACGGGAAAACGAAAAGACGACTTGCAGCTAAAAGTGAAATAAGAGTCAGAAGATGAATATAAACCTGGTTTTATTAAGGAAATGTAATAAAATCCTTTGTACATGACCTCTCCACAGAGGTTCGTTGTGTTCATACATGCAGCTCTCATGGTTGAGGTACTGTTACAAATGAATTGGAAAAAAAAAAAATCCCAAAAGGACCTAAAAATCAAACCAGATTCGAAAACACGCCGTCGTCGGACGCTAAAACTAAACCAGGGTCTGTTTTCTGAGTCGCAGTTTGGTCAAACTTATCACCGAGTTCACATGCACTTTATCTGGGAGGGAGGAGGGGGGCGAGAAAAAAAGGATGGTGGTACTGAACAAATGTAGGCGCACATGGTTTGTAGCGATTCGTGGAGTTCTTCCCTTTATAAAAAAATGTCCACCTATACAAACAGACACAGGTTTCATTCGTTGCTCCTTCCTCAATGTACAGCTCGCCTCCTGCTCGATGCATAGACACAGAAAGCTCATCACAACCAAAGAAGCCATGGCGTGTTATCACTGACCAAAGGAAACGTCGAGAACCGCAGCCGCAGACGCTGCACTTACATGGACCCAGCTTCTACGTGTGTACAAAGTGTAAACCATAAGCTCCGTTTAAACCACTGGAATAGTCCCGTCACATAAAAATGGGGTCCTAAGACTCTAAGAGTATTCAGAATTCTTCTGGGTTGGTTGGTTTTTTTTTCTTCATTATGGCACTAAGTGATTAAAAGCAGGACCTCATTTTCACTAATTAAAAATAGTCTCCAAATAGTGGCAGTTGAAACAAACGCAGCCTCGGATGACTGATGGAACCACAAGCATCTACGTGGAGGCAGTTCGCCGCCGCCGCTGTCGTCGTCGTCGTTTGAGATGCTGCAAAGCTGCTTCCTCTCGCTCCACGTTAGGATCTCGGACCTTCGTCAAACTGAGCAACGTCCCGAGTGATCGATGCTTGTCCTAAGTACTCTGACACGGAAAATAGTCTTATAGTAAAACGAGAAAAGAATTGACTTTACGTCACTAAATATAACATTTATCCAACTGAAGATTTCACCACAAAAATATGTCCGTAAAGAAGTCAAACGACTTAGTAAGTACTGACTGCAAATCATGGCTTTTTTTTTTCTTCTTCTTCTTGTTCGAGATAGAAAAACAACTCAAATTACAACAGTTTGTCTAATTGTCTTTTGAAGTAACGTCTTGCCCTATTTCCACAGATATTTTTTCTTTAGGTTTTTTTTTTCTTCCTCTTTCAAGTGAATGAATTTCAATTGCATTGCCATGATGCTGAAATGCTCCATAAGGCACTACGAGAGGCAAATCCCAAGTTTCCAGAAGCTTTGAGACAAAGTCCTGTTGCGTCGTTGCCCTCAGTTAGTGTGACAGGTCGCGGGAACCCAAAATGAGCACTTGTTGACTTGTAGGCTTGAGTCCAAGCTGATGACAAAGAAGGCTGCTGCCTCCCGGATGCCAACCTCGGAGTGTCGGGGTCACACAGAGGGGCAGATTTCATCCAGACGCACCAGCGGGAATACACACACTTCACCCCTGCAGAGAGACGCAAAGATCACCGTCAAACACTGAACTCTGGGCCGTGAAAGACTTCGAGCTCCAGTAAATGACCTAGAATCAGTTTTCAATCACAGCAAGTCATGAGGCCGTCTCTTCATTGTCTTCAAATTAAATCGTGGCATCTTTGGAAATGAAAAGTTTCATGGTGTCATGAATTTTATTCCGAATTTTACTCTCTCTTTAAACTTTCATTCCAATTCAATTAGTTTTTAAAATTTTTGTGTCAATTTCTGTTTTTTTTTTCCAGATTTTTTGCTGCTTGATGTTTAAAGGAGAGTTGCAAAAATAGGACTCAAGTGTCTTTTAACTGCAAATCAAAATTCTTGAAAAACACAATTTAATGGGTGTAAATTTGTCCAAAAAATTATGAAACGAAGTGTTTCTTGTAGAAAAAGATGTTAAAATAAGACCTGAGTTTTGTAATGAATAATTTAAAATTAAGAATTTAATTCCTTTAAAGAAAACCCAATAACAATGTTGTGATTCTGAAATTTAATTTTCAAAAAAGTAATTCCAAAAAATGTTGTTTTTTTTTTTAATGCATTTGTGAATTTTTTTAAAATGACCGATTATCAAAATAAAATCAGTTCCTTTTCATTCTCTCATCTGCATGAGCGATCGTGGTGTCGGTGTGAGGACTGGCGTCGCCGTGGTAGCGAGGAGGACGGACGTACCGTGTTAGATCTTAACGCTCTCTGTCCCGTACACGTTGTAGCCTTCACGGTACGTGGCAAAATTCTGGGTGTTGGCTGGGGGGGCCGGCTTAAAGTTTTGTGCATTCTTTGCCAGCTTCAGTCTTTTGGTCTCTTGCCGTGACTTATAGCAAAACTCTATCAGAGCCACGGTCATAGCCAGGCCGAGCCCTCCCACCAGAATATAGAAGACTCCTGCCACGTTGCTCAGGCTTAGTGCACTTGTCTTGTCCTGGGGGAGGTAGAGACCACCATTAACACTCCTTCAAAGTGGCGCTCGGAGGCTGACCTCACAGACACTCACGCACAGCCTAAACACACATCCTGCTGCTCTGACACTGAACAGTAACTCTGAGGAGGAGGCCGCTAAACGTGTCTACAAAACCCTCTGAGGTGCAGTTTGCTGATTTGGTCTAAAAAAACAACTTGAGTGTGTCTAACTCCTCTTCCTCCTCCTTCTTCTCCTCCTCCTCCTCCTCTTCCTGTCTACGGAGCTGAGAAGGTGAATGTAGAGAGACTTGCTGTCTGTCCTGCTCCGTGGTCTCTTTACGAGGCCACGTCATAAGAGGAAGGCGGTCGTGGTCGTACAGGTCTACAAATCAAACCCTGGGTTCTCTCTCATAGCTGCTCAACTTAATCTCTAAAAAAAATGAAGTTAAAAAAACACTGCATCTAAACAGTCAAAGTGGCAAGCTGTGGAAGGTGAACTGAACCGTTTTGCTGCTATTTAAAGCCGAACTGTGATATTGAAATTCATTTATGTGAGTTTTATCATTTGCATCCAAAAACCTGCGAGTAATAAATTGACTTTCTTTTTGTTTTAAACGTGAATTCAATCAACTAAATGGTGCGTAAACTTCTCAACGTGTAAACAAAGCGTCCCTCACTTTGACACTCCATTTATGAGGCCTGACTATCAAATACTAGTTGAGCACTTTGTGCTCGGATGGTATTTAAAGGTCAGTTTGGACTGTCAGAATAAGGAGGCCTCTGGGAAGCAGCTTGACATACAAATGAATAAGACCACTGATAAACTAAATTTCAATAGAGGTTCGGATGAGAAATAGCAGTACAATGGTTTCAGTTCCATGGCGTCAGAATCTCATGGTATGGATCATATGTGTGATCATGCTGCAGCTTTGGAAAAAACAAAACTGGGCGGTCTACATCGGATGGAGTCGTGTTGGTGTCGGAGTCGTGCTGCTACGCTATGTGTGGGGCGAGTCTAGCCGACTACGTGTGGCGCCGAAGGGCGAACTGCATGTGCAGGTGTGACGTGTGGTGGTTGCCGTGTCTGCGAGGATGTGTGTGCCCTAGTCGATGTTTGCATATGAACAGTTAGGTCAAAATGCATTTGGCAAAATTTAGTATAAAAAGACCTGCAGCGACTGACCTTACTTCCAGAGTCCTTGGTTCCACATTCACCCTTATCGTACCACCATTTGTTTTTCAGCTTGTCTAAGATGCCTTGTTCACTGAGTTTCAATACTGCAAGGTTTACAGGAGTTCTTCACGTGGGAAATAACATAAATAACATTGTATTATGTTATTTTATGTTATTCAACTGTTTTTCTTTGTTTAAAACTACTTTATACTGTACAAAGCGATAGAGCAGGGTCCTGGCCAACATATCACAGATAGCAGGCAAACACTACAGTATGTATATCAATATGTATATAAATATATAGATATGACTTTCATGATCCATGACTACCCTAGCATGCCAGACCCCACCTATATCGCTTTGAGTAATCGGCACACACTGATCACAGGAAGAGAGAGAGAAGGTTTGAGGTAGCAGAATAAAAGCAGCTGCTGCATAGCTTTCAAAGAATGGGATACAAACAGAGGCAGGAACTGCCCAGGGCACATTATTCTCGCTATGGGCAGCTTGGTTTGGCTTTTTCTTTTTGGATTTTTTTTCGCAAGGTGGATCTAACAGGAACCCTTTCCTGACTAACAGACAAAACACAGCGGTCCAATTTCTTCGGCCGCTATCAAAGCTAATGTCTCACAAAGTCCCCTCTTTAAACATGACCTGGCATTTTTTTGGAGGGATCCAATAAAGAAAGCAGGTGCTTCAACAGCTAGACAGAAAGATGGCGTCGTGGCGGCTCTGTGGTGACCAGATGAAGTCTGAAATTGGAGCCCCCTGCAGGGCGGAGTCATCACTGGGAAGGGAGTTTGTTTTGTAAGACATTACGCCAAATTTACTTGACTGCTAGATTCCCGGACTTATTTCCTTTCAGAAAACAGGTCAGTGTTTGTAATTCAGCATCATGAGATATATTGTATTCACCACTGTGTGTTTTGCATCTGGAGCAGAACACAGACCTCAATTCTGGGTAATCCATTCAAAGCACGACGACGACAAAAGAAAAGTGGGTGATCTGTCGTTCCGGTTTTGACAGTCGGAGCTTTCGAAAGGCAAAGTCATGATTATTTCGTGTGGACGGTGAACTCGTTCTGTGAGGCCAAACTGCAAAGACGAGAGGATTTTAAAAGGCCACAACAGAGCGAAATCATTTCCCGACTCGCTTCGACATCAGGACGTAAACATTGCCTCCCTCTTATGCCTCACACTTTCTGCTTTTTTGGTTTTGATTGAAACATTTCATCACTTTGGAGGCATCTGGTGCAGTTTGCTTAGAGACAGAGCACAGCGGCGCTACGAGTGCAAATTGAAGGCTTCAGTTGCATTTTGTACCATTTGATGGCTGCTGGAAATCAGCAACTTCTCATCTAACTTTGGTTTAACCTGCACCCTCATCAAATGCACATGTTTACTGTTTTCAGCGAGCTTCACGTGACTTGTGTGACAGTGAACCTGCAGCCTGCTCAGACAGGCCTCAGATGGCTCTGACCTTTGACCTCTCCTAAATAAACCACAGAATCTCTTTGCACTGTATTCGTTGACTTCAGCAGCTCTCACAGAGATAAACTCGATGTTCTGACTTATTATGATAAAAGCGTATTAATGAGATTAGATGACAAGTCATTTGTGTCATTAAGAGTGACAGAGGTCCATCGTGTTCCAGGACGGGTTCATCGACTCTCCTCAGTGTGGTTTATATTTGCTTGAATCCATAAGTGCAGTATGTTTATTCTTCCCTCTCAGCACAAAGCTACAGTCCATCACAACGAAGGGATGGCCACCACATTAAGACCCTCAAACACACCACCAGGTGGTGACCGTGCACTTAAAAAAAAAAACACCACCATGTGGGTGCCAGCTGAACAAAGCCTGAAACATATCAAGTTTTTTTTTTAATATCTCGAAATTTAAGCGTCATCGCTGTTGAATCGAAGCAGAGATGAGACGGACCGGAGAGGTGACGCGGAGCCGTCAGGAACAGGGAACGAAGAGCGAAGAGAGGAGATAAAGACTGCACATATGGAGCCAGTGAACAGCTCGGCTTTTGTAATTAGTTTGTGCCAAAGGCAGCGCGTTCCTGCGTTACAGTATTTTGCTGGGATTCTGGCTGCAGTGTGGAGGCTGCTCCACCTGTCACTTCCTGTCGGGGAGACACGCTGCGAAGCGTCTCAGACCTCTTAAGTAAGAGCATCTCCCAGCTCGCCGCAGCTGAAGCACAGGACAAGAAGCTCGCGCTGACTCACATTTGCAACAAAATCTGAACATTTGTGGAAGAAAAAAAACTGAAGATAGAAAAAGAAACTGACAAAGCGCCGCTGGAGTCGATTCTATCTGAGGTTCTGCTGCATCATTTTACATGCAGTTGGTAGGAAATGTGAGAGCGCAAATGTAAGATTTTCGAAAGTGACACTCGGCTGAGCAAAATCACTTATCCTATATGGCAGTGGTCTCACACCCAGGGCGGGCCCCCCTTGGGGAGGGCCAGATGTCCTGAGAGGGCCTTTGTGGCTCTGAGTTTTTCAGAACAAGTTGCGCACATTTCAAAGTGAAAGCAGAAGGAGACACTTCCTAGACTCTAAAGACACCAGGCAAACTACCTGGTGCTTATATTCTGAAAGCTCCTGCTCCTACCATTGTTTGGCTTCAGGCACAAAAAGAGGTTTGGAGTCACTAATGAGGCCTGCACACTTCTTACCTGCTCAGCATCTGACTTTCGATGAATAACTGAAACCCTTTCTAAATAAAAGGTCTATTTAGTCATTTTATTGGGAACAAAACAGTCCCTGGTGTGGAAACAAAGGCTGCTGTCTGCCTTTACTTTGGCATGAAGGTTCATTAACTGCCTCCTGCTGCTGCCGACCAATCAAATCTCACTGTTTCCAGAGTGTTTGTCACATCACATTCACTTCCTCCTGGTCAGTCGGATTGTGAACGTCCTTGTTGAAATGACGGGTGTGGGCAAAACACCAGGAACAAGCGCACAGTTTTGTGACCATCCAGTCTGCAACAGCCCCCACCGCAGCGGTCCGATTGTGAAGCCTGATAATTCGCGGGGTTCAGTCTGTGCACAAACAGTGCATGCCCCCCCCAACCTCTGAAGGAATTAAAAGCTTCACAAAGAGGCTTCATTGTTGTACTGGAGGTCACAGGTCATGCAGGTGTTCCTGACGCCGTGTCCGCTCCCTGCGAGTCGCATCACAACTTCACCTTTCAGCCCGGCTGCAAAACAGGAACACAGGAGGAAGAAAAAGAACACAAAGACCAAGAAACAATTAACCAAAAAAAAAAACAAAAACCTCATGCAAAACACTTAAAATTACACACCGTTTGACATCAAAATAACCCACATGGGCATAAAGGTTTTAGGTAATAACCTCCTCTGAATAGAAACACATTAAACTGGCAATTAGTCGGAGATATAAATACATATTAGAGGCTTATCAGGGGGCCCCTGTAATAAAATTACATCTATTCAGGACTAAACTGCGCCTGTAATTTGTCCTCAGTGGTCATTACATACAATATATTCCCATCTCATTGTTAAATTACCCACACATGCATTTCTGAAAGTGAAGTAAGGGCGAAGGAACGTGGCAGTCAGATGTGATAATCCTGTCGCACTGATCATCTGCTCAGTCTGCGAGCGGGACCTGAGGGGGATCGGGGGGGTTGGTGGGGGGGGTGGGGGGGGGGGGGTCGACTTGCCAGCGAGGGGGAGACAGACGGCTCCTTTGTGCCATCCCTGCGGTAGTATCCATGTCCTGCGCGGGGAATGGATGACTACCGTCAATAACAGCAAAGGTTGCCCGGTCGCTCCCCTCCCTCGCGGTGTGCCGAGCGTGCCGTGGTCATGGTGCAAGCTGAAGAGCGGAGGCAGAGGAGGGTCCGGGCCGCGGCTGCGGCTGCGCCCGGACGTCTGCAACGCAGGATCAGGGGCCTCATTTAGAGGAAACGCTCTCGTACAGCAGATTTGATTGAAAAAAATGAAAAATAAATAAATGAGCTAAGATTGTTTTTTTTCTTCTTTTTAAAAAAAAGATGTGTTCGTTATTCCAAATTGTGCGTTAATATTGAGCTGGAAAATAAACAAATAAAAACAAACTCAAATTCTACAATCCAGTTTTCAGTTTTAACTTGACATGTAAAGTGAAACTATGCAACTTTAAGAGAAAAAACTGAAATATCCTCAAAGATATCGTGACAGTTTGGAGTCTTTTTTCATTTTTTATCTGTATTTTGCATATTCGTGTAAAAGTCTTACTTGGTTAAAGGAGCATCAACGTGTAATATCTTTTGTCAGGTGATCAGTCAGACCAGAGAACTTACAAACCTTCCTGTATTTGTCTCTGACGTTGAAGGAGAAGTTGCATAGTTTCCCTTTCAGTCGCCATGCTGCAGGTAAACGCGTGTCCTGCTCAGTGAGAAAGTGCACTTCCAATCAAATCCTCCTGCACAAATGGGGCCCGTGGTCGTCTCTGACACGCCTTATCATTACTGCGGGGTTTTACCAGCTCAGGGTGGCCATGGAAAGACTTTGACTGGCCTTGGAGGAAGGCCAACCAAAGGTCAGTCTTATAACGCTGGACTTCGGTGAGAAGATGCCGGACGGAGAGAGTTTGGGCCGTTAGTTTTCACTGTGTCATTAGAATTCTCACGTTTGCCTGCGATGCTTAGTCCCCTCAAGACAACGCTGTTCCCCATGCCTGCCCTAACGCCCAGGCGGCAGATTGGAGAGTGCATGTACCCTTCAACTCAGTGGAGGTGACGACTGGACGAAGTTAAAAATCAGACTTTTATCTGTCCCAAAACTTTCTGGCACTGGTTTAAAAGCTACATTTTGGCCTGTGGCTGTAAAAAATACCAGAGGAGCAACGATGGATTCTGTCTTTCACGACCACAGGCCAAAAAAAACCCCCTGAAACTACTCTGTCACAAGTCTCAACCAGCCACTGCCTTCCCTGCTGTTTCTACCCTGAACTATCAGGCTTTTACTCTTCTCTTCCATTAGCCAAGTAAAGGGTTCCCAGTCGATCGCAGTTGCTTCATTAAAGGACAAAAAAACTTCCATATTGATCATTAACTGGTTGGAGCCCTGAGATTACAGTCAGTGAGGACAGCCTTGCCGATTACTCTCTTCTAGGATACCCGACTTTGGTGACATTGAGGCTGACCTTAGAGTCACCTCCCCCGCTGCCGCACTCTCCCTTGTCGTACCACCATTTGTTTTTCAATTTGTCCAAGAGGCCTTGCTCATTCAGTTTTAACACTGCCAGGTTAACAGCATTTCTTGAAACGATAAAACATAACTCGTAAGAAAAATGAACAGGTCCGTGAGAAATCTAATATAGAATATTAGTCAGAAATAGTGATCAATATCAATGGTTCAGAAGGGGAGCACGGGAGGGACAAATTGGTAAAGAATTTCACTGGTGTGGAGGGGTAAGAAGCACTTTTTACAGCAAAGAAAATGTTAAATATTAGAGAGGTGGCATGGAGGGTCACAGTGCTCGTAACTGAAGTGTGCGGGATGGGGACAGTCTGTCATTGCTGAATCAGGAAATAAGAAACATCCAGCATGCAGAAGCTTAACAATCATCACACGTGACAGACCAGCATCTGTAACTAGCAAATTAAGTCAAAGGAAAGATCTCAAGTGTTGGATTCGAGGCGATGCAAAACAAAGGGGGCACCACAGAAAGAGGGGAGGGGAGGGGGAGAAGGGGGGAAGGGGGCAAAAACGCACAAGGTTGGGGTGGGGGGGTGGGTGACAGCACACATTGACATTCAAAGAGAGACACCGGATGTGACTCGTGTTTCAATAACCTTAAGAGGGAAATAACAGACACAAACCAGATAGACAGGAACACACACATACACACACAAAAATGGCTGAATGTGCTGATTTCAGTTCAGATAACTCATAATACTGTTCACTCAGTGATGCACTTGGAAAAAAAAAGAAGAATTAAGGAGTGAGGAAGAAGAGAAATGACAAAAGGAAACATCAGGGTAGGTGGAATACTATAACAACATGGAGGACATTGTTATATTATCCCACCCACCTTAATGCAGAGCCTTTAGGTGTGGCCACGCCGTAGCCTTTCGAGTCGAGGTTGCCGCCCACTTTCATGGTGTCACAGGGTTTCCGCTGCTCTATGTACTCGTTCATTGTGGACTCGAGCAGAAAGGCAAACTTGCCCTTCGACTTTCGTACCCGGGAGACCCCGTCTGGTGTAGTCTTGGCGAACACTGAGGGTTCGGCTGATTTCATGTAAGACCACATTTTCTCATAAACTGCTATTTTGGAGCGCTGCAGTCAAGGGAACAGAGAGAGGGAGAGAGAGAGGGAGAGAGAGCAGAAACAGGTGAGTAATACACATCAACAGCCATTAAAAAACATCAGTTCAAAGCTGCTCCATTAATTCACCGTCTCACTGAGTTAAATGAAAAGATGATCCAACTCTGTGTTGATAGCGTGGAGCCGGAGGAGCCGATAATTAGGCTACAAAAATTACTGAGATGTGCCGAGAGCCAAAATCTGATGCTTAATATTGTGGAAATGTTGAGGCCCTTCAAATTGTTATTAGCACTTTCTTATGGCCCTCGTCTTCACTTACCATTAAACCTTCCGCTCGTCTGTCAAAATGTTGGTTTTCATGATGAAAGAACACTTTATTTTGGTATCAAGAGATGCTAAGTGAGCATTTATTTTTGCAAACAGACGAATTAGAAGAAGCTCGGACACGGACCGAGATCAGACCTCTCATGACCACCAGGACCGACAATCATGTAATCGTTTTGTTTTTGTTCTTTTAATGGTTTACTCCCACAATAACGTCAAAATAAAACAGAATTACAAAAGATCAAAATGATGAAAAGCTAATCGAAGTTGTGTTTGTTTTCCTTGCAGTCTTTTCAAGTAAAATTTACTCAATTACAAATATTCCTAAAAGCACCTCAGATGAGTTCCAACAAACACGTTAGACACACATTTTTCTCTCTGTGTACACAAGCAGATGGAGTTTGTGCAATAATAAAAACGGATGCCCTGTTTGAATTTGACATCTGCATTAACAGAGAGAAGCAAATGACTGCATCTCCCACAATGACATGAAAACGCCTGTGAATCACAGGTGAGAGTTCTGCTGCTCCACGAGGTGATGCCACTCATTAACCCCCCCGCTGTGACATCGTGAACTGGGCTGAGAGCGGGGGGGCTCGCAGCGCGTCCCTGACGTTCCAGCCCTCAGACTCGCCGCTGACAGTCGGCCTGCTCTGGTGAATGCAGAGCGTCTCTGCCCTTTAATGCAAACAGCGCAGCAGCAGCAGTAGTGGGCGTCCTGCCAGCGGCCTGAGGTCTGACAACCTGGCAGCTCAGCACAAGTAAACTGCCGGCCATGTTTGGTATCAATATTAATGGACAGAAGTGACCTCCTCCCCCCCCTCCTCCTCCACAGTTTACACTCCCACCAACAGGTCACAGCTGGCGTCACAATCATCAGCAGTTCGATTTCTTTCTTTCTGATCAATTCTCCGGTAATGTGTTGATTTCACTTCAGGCTTTGCCTCCGCGGCGCTTGTGTCGCTTTTACATTAGTCAAACAGAGCAGCTGCTGGGCGGCGAAGCCCCAGAACATCACATGTCAACAGGAGGTGAAAACGCTTTAATATATTCCACTGCAGGTCCTCCTCACTAAAGCAGGACCTCACATACTGTACATGCGACTCGTGTGCACCACTCACATCAGTGCATGCACTGAAGCTGGAGCATGTCGGAGTCCTAAATGTGTTTGATTTTATTTTATTTTTTGGCAAATAAATCAAAACATCAGTCATTCCATCATTTTTGAGATGTTTATGTGTCGACTTGTGGAAATTTGTTACTGAGCTGAGCAGCAGCTGGCCGAAAAAGATCGAAAATCGAGTAATAATAACAACACCGGCTGGAGCTCTTGGAAAGCTAAACGAATAAATGACCAGAATCCGAACAAAAGTCCAAGAACTTGACGATTCAACTGACTCGCTACTGCCACCTACTGCACCATCCTTGCGGGGCCTGAAAGTAATATAATGCACCTTTAAAGATTATTGATGAGTTTAACACACATATGACATGAAGGCACATTATTGTGCCAAAACAAACATGATGCAAACTTGTTGCGGGGTTATTATTTATCAGCCAGGTGTTTTCCAAACCCTAATTTCGATGCGCGTGTTTTGATGGATCTCGGTATCAAATCAATGCGGGAGCTGTTTGCTGTTCGACGTGTCCTGCTGTTGAATTCATGTCCTCTGGAGCCGCATAAATCAAGCGGGCAGACGGGCACATTCACGATTGCGTCAGTCCTTTGAGCATCGGAGCTGGAAGCTGAAGAAAACACACGCATCCCTTCATCCCTCTCACACGCCGGATCATCGTCCCGTAAATCCAAAGCAAAATGAAGTTCATCCTTCCTAAATCAGCTGAAAACTCCTCAGATTGCTTTTTTATCGTATTTCCTTCTCTACATGCAAATCAGCTCGAAATCCGAAAACAAAAGCTGTTCCGTCGCTGAGCCGAACGACTACTTTAGATGATGAAATGGAGATCACAGAGTCACACGGTACAACAAGCATTAAAGGCGTCAGGAGCGACGCCATTAGAAACAAGTCCAGAGCGAACCCGTCCGTATTCACAAAGACACCGTGTGAACTCGCTGCCGCTTCGGGGGGGGTGGTGGGGTCGGAGCTTCCTTTGTGGCGGCCCCGCCTTTAACACATTTGACCTGCTTATGCCGAGACTGACGGCTTCACCTCTGTGGCCCGCTCAGCTGCCAGCTGGAGCGGCTACAGACATGCACAGCGCAGCGCTGCTCTGACACTCAGTACGCTGCTAAAAATGGCCAGCGAGAGGCTGATCGCCGGTCACCGGGGAGCAGGAGTACACAGCTGTCTACAATAGGGGGGGAGGAAATAGAGAGGGCTGCATTAAACTGGGCTAATGTGACCTTCCGTGTTCAGATCCGAGGAGGCAGAGGGAGGAGAGCTGCAGAGGAACTTTGGTGCCGAAAACTTTTTTACGTTTGTACCGATTCAAGCAAATGAATCCGATTATTTCTTTAGGATTTCTAATGTTTTTTGCACAAATCGAATCATCTAAACTGTTAGCATATATCTTGTTTTCTTTCCCTTCGAAGATTATTTTTGGTGCTGGTTGAACTAGTTATTGCGCCTTTGTGCTGGCCTTTATTTGCGCCTTCATATTTACAGTATCCGGCTGGCGGCGGTCACGTCCGAGTGGCTGGTTTCAGCCTGATCGTATGTTCAGTCCGTGTGTGAGTCAGTCCGACATCACATCTGGTAGGTGAAAGTAAATAACAACATGGGAGTGAACTGACAAACTGTGTCAGCTCAACATTGTGTGTGCGGCTACATAAATAATTCACCGGGGATGTAATGGATTGTGGGCTCAGGCTAGTAAGTGAATCATTCTTGACATATGCACGATTTCAGTTCAGTGGAGTGTTCATGTAAACACTGTTAACATGACAATAATAGCTGCTGACAGGCCTGACCGTGGTGTGAAAAGAGCCATTCTTTTCTGGGTTACATGCCGATTCATGCTTGTCAGGAGCAAGCTGGTCATCTGCGGTGAAATCTGTGAAAACTCCTCGCGCTGTCAGACCGATGACGCCGCTGACCGATCTCCTCGCTGCCGCCGTCGCGGCTCAGAAGAGACAAGCCGTTTGACAAACATTTCCCCATTTTTTTTTTTTTTTGGGGGGGGTGGGGGTTCGTCTGCTGTAATCGCCTCGAATGAGGACGCGGCGGGGCGACCGCGTCCCCTGGCCGCTGACGGATTTTTGGGTTCGTCGCCTGCCATCTTTCCTGGAAAATCAACTGGCTTTTCTTCCAGCGACCAGTTTCTCCGTCAGCTGCTGACAGCGCTGTGATTCACGGGCCCGCGTCTGTCTGTCTGTCACGCTGTCACCCAAAACAGAGACGACGGGCCAAACAAAGCGTCGGCAGCGTTCATATCTTTCTGCGTTCAATATTTAGCGATGCGCCTGGGTAAGTATGTAATTATAACTCATTTACTGCGCGCTCGCGATCACGGGGAAACAAATTAATAAAGCAGCTAAACAAGAGCACGGATCATTTAGCACCGCCGCAGTTATTAAAGTCTTCTAAACTCACTTTAATATTCCTGTAAGTCTCCCCATGTGTGCCCTTCAACTGCACGGGTGAGATTGTTCAATCCAATCTCGTCTCCGAGTAACAAACGAACGTCCGTCTCAGCAGATTGTTGGCTTTTGAATTATCACAGTTTCACCGAGCTGGAAGGTGGTGAAGTGAGTTTAGGGGGAGGCGGTCTGCAACAGTCCACCATTTAAAGGAGCCACGATTTCATGTCTTAGTTCAGCACACAAGCATCTGTTTAAAATGTCTCTCTTCTCTTCATTGCCAGGTTCAGGTTTGGTGTATTCCTTTATCATTGCTTTACTTTTGACTCTGTATTTGTGTTCATTTCATTTGTGTTACTGTAAGAAAGATTGTAGAAATAGATAAGAAATACAAAGAGATTCTCGAAATCTTTTATCGAATCTAATAGCAGCTCTCTAACACTGTGACATTATTTTAATTTGAAGGTTCTTGCTTTTGAATGTCGTGTGTGTGTGTGCTTACACACCCACTTTTGGTGGGCGGCACCAGTCCGAGTCCCGGTGGTCTCATTCGCACGTGTGAAACCAAAGTAAGGCCTGACTTTTCCATCAGAGCAGCGTGGAGGGTGTGTTGATTATTTGCCCTTTTGAGAGTCTCGTGGTCTCGACACAATCTGCCAAAACGTACAAGTTAATTACAGTTTACAAAGTCTCATTATATAATAACTGACTTAAAGGAGGTTGTGCCGCGTGATGCAAATTAAGTGATGCATCCGCCTTCTCGATCCCCGTTTAAATGTATCTTGCAGCTCTTGTTAATCATTAGCATTTAATCATCGGATTTCAATGACGGCTGCTGAGAAACGCTCCTCTGCACTGACATTTCTCAGCTCGTGGGAAGAAAGACCTGATATTTATCTCTCACAATGAAGTCACTACACGTCTGTCAATTATCTCCTCAGGAGCACCTTTGATAAATCACATCCTGCCAAACACACATAGATTAGAGCGGCTGCAGAGGAGCGGCCTATGGAGCCGCAGTCGGCGCGATGATTCACCAGGAAGCCACTGAAATATTCAAATGGAGAGGAGGAAAAAAAAAACAACACCCGACAGCAGTGTGAATTCGCTATAACTCCGGATGCTTCGGTGCCAATCAACTCCAGTTTGTTCGCCTCGCTCTTTTCCGACGGTGCGGTTTCCTTTTTGGGACGAGCGAAGCGCGTCTCTCTCGCAGCACAGCAAACAATCGTCTCGCTCGATGTAAATATGGACGCTGGCAAGAAAACAACAACACACGGCCCTCGCAAACTTTGTTGGATCGTCCTGATTAACATCACATCTGTTGTCTTGTCCCTCCAGTCATAACAGAGCGCCACCAACGAGTCTGGTTTGAAATGTTACACAACGGGAGCAGAGGAGTCGGCGCCCAGCTGATGCGCCCGCCCACCCCCCCCCCACCGGTCTGAGACGCGTTTATTCACCAGCAAACAGATAAATAGAAGAGCTGAGAGTTATTTTCACAATCAAGCCTCTGCTTAAATTCTGCTCACTCAGTCTCACTTATAATCTCTCATGAACAGACGCGTTTTTTTTTCTCTGTGAGTCTGTAATGTTTTGAAGCGCCGCGGAGCGGTGACCTCCTCAGCAGTCATCGAGGCGATTGCTCCATTTTCAGAGCTTTCAGACGTCGGCTCAGTGCAGCACAGCAGACCTCCCCCCCCCCACGCCCCCGCCGCCCTCTATTCTGCTCTAACGCCTCTTCCCAAATTGGCCGGGTCACGAAAAAAACATTACGCTCGGTCACATCCTTACAAAATCGTCGTCTTTCAGAGTCTAGTAGCTAAGCAAGAAACAACAATCTGTCAGTCCAAATGATTGAAAAACGAGCGTCCACTCTTGTCTCCAGTTTGTTCTTTGCCGTCATTTGAACTAGATTAAGGACGTCCTGTCCAAAGAAATGGACCCCCCCCGACAGCAGTAAATAATCAGCGCCAACGTGTTTATGCCGCTTTTAAATGGCAGGAGAGAATGTGAGGCGTGACTTTATGACTCCCTGAGGACTGACGCTAAGTCCCAAACCAAAGCAAAAGTGCC
>JAUESE010000008.1:6950972-6969907 GCA_032274725.1 Malacoctenus triangulatus
AAAAAAAAAAACCTTGTCCCCAGATCGTCTGTAGCTTGAGTACATTGTGTTGTAGTTTACTTTAGTGAGAGGTCAACTTGCCAGCCATAAAAACGTCCTTTCCCTCACTTAACTTCAGTTGATTTTGTTGTTATAAATCCAGTGGCGGCTCTCTGGACCGTCGCCAAAGAGGTCACTTCTGTCTGTCTGTTGCCTTTTAAATAATGCAGCAGACTCAGTGGACTTTCACTGGGAAGTAAACAAACGGACCTCACGCAGCCCACAATTCATTTTCCGCCAGGACAAAAACAACAGACGTCAACTCCGGATGCACCGAGCGCTCTTGACTGTACAAATGTGCGGCGACCTCGCTGTGCTGAGTGATGAACCCCACTCCATCGTAAATTAGAAGGTAATGGGAAGTGGTTTGTGGGCAGCACGGGTAAAGCCCTACGTAATACTATATTTGGGGGGGGGGGGGGTTGCTGTGTGTTGTGCAAACACTTTGGCCACCGAGGAAATGCCACCAAAAATAGGCTGTAAAAATGTCACCGGCATGACATTGAGTGTTCACGTTGAACTCTGCGGTGGTCAGCGGAGCAGAGGAAGCCTGAAGCCCATCTGATGGAGAAGGATCAAGCGATCATTCACCGGATCGTCTCTCCACTCAGACTTGTTTGCTTTTACTAACCAAGATGCCCGTCCACCACGGCGACTCCCTGCAGTCTGCACAAATGTGCCTCCCTCAGCGAGCGCACGCCGTTCTGTGGCGTGACTGCAGAAATAAAACTGCAATTCGCCGTATTATATAACAGCCACACATGTAATCGCATCCAAACGCGGAGCCGTGCTCCACTCTCCGACTCTCTGGGTGTGGAATTCCAGCGCACCTCGGGGTTTTTTCAGCACTTCTCCTCTTTTCCCTCGGCGGCACTCGGCGAGGAGACTCACACTCCACGTCTCAATTCCCACCAGCTCGCCGCTTTTTTCCCCCCCCTCTCTGTTCGTTCTCCCTGCTCGCTTTCTGTGACACGTTCTCCGTCTGTGTGCCGCGCAGGAGGAGGAGGAGGAGGCTGGGGGGTGATCGGTCCTCTCTGGGAGCGATAACAAAGCCACCGCGCCTCTATTATTGATGAGAAGCCTCAAAGGTGTTGATCGCCTCGTCTTTACTTTAGTGGGGGGGGGGGTGAGCGGGGCTGATGCCTTCGGAGGTTGTGAGAGATCCACGGCGAGGCCCGGAACATCCCCGAGCACATCCATCACCACATAAAACCTCCAACGACCGAAACGACGTGGACGAGGAGTCATTAGCCCAAATTGAGCGACAGGCGTCTGCGTAGAAATCCTTTCATCATGCCGTCTGTAAAGGTGACAGCCTGACGGCGGTTACTATAGACGTGAATGACTTCTTTCATGTTTACTGTCTCAGCGAGGGAATAAAAAAAACAAAAAAACATGGTGTCCAGAACGCTCGCTGCCTGATGCCTGACTGATCTCGGTTGTGTTTGCTCACTCCTGCCTTTGTGAAAGATCTTCCCTCAGGCTAGGAGGGTAGGCTATTTATAGTAGGCTCATTGTTGTTGCTGTTATGGGACAGTGTGTCCTACTTACACTGGGAGCCCATATTACATTAAAGCAAGTGTTGATGTCACAGCTCCTATAAGGAATCTTTCTCGGGAGACGCCGGCGTGTCTTGCCGCTCGCGAGCGTCTAACAGATGCCACCGCCGCCGCCGCTGCCGAAACCAGATCGGGATCCGGCCGGCCTGATGCGACTCGGGGTGACGGGATCGCTGGGATCTAACGTGGAGGCGATTGGAGAGCGCGGGAGGAAGGCGTGCGTGCGGACGGTGAAGGGCGGGCGAAGGGAAACTTCTTGATTAATGAAAATGTTCGGGCGCCATCACTAAAAATATTCCGTCCGAGGGGGAATCGAGACGGATCAGCGGCGAAGGTCAAAGTAAAACTTGTGCAATCAGCTATAAACGAGGTCATTACTTCAGGTAGCAGGAGCCCGTTTCACAGAAAGTAAAGACGGTCCTGAGATGAATGGTTCAAACAGTGAAAACAGACTCCACTCCGCTGTGTCTCTGCTACGCAAATGTTTGCAGTCAGCAGCATAAACTCCCGGGTTTATTTATTTCCCAACATAAATGACAAACACAAGCGCCAAAGCTAAAATGAAGTTTGGATGTTTCCAGGGAGACGAGCTCGGCTCACCACCCGCTGGGCAACGCACTGCAACATAACTCCCGTTTCTGATGTTTAGGTCAACCTAAGACTCACCAAGTGGTCGAAACAGCTCGATCTGCTTTTAATCTAACGCGTTAACACCCAATCCTCCCTGATCTCGAAAGCATAAGCTCGCTTTCGATCGTTTCCCCCCTTCGCGGGTTATAGACACAATGAGGGCAGGTGTTGTTGTGTTCTGGCAATAATGTTCTGGCACCTGCTCAGCAGCCGCGGATGGAAAAACGCCGCCAAAATAAGAGACTGTAAAAAGAAGATGAACTTCAGCAGCAATGAAATGAAGGAGCTGCTGAACAACAGTGGCGTTTAGTGAGTCAGTGTTTGACTCTACACGAAGATCTAAAACCTGCACTTTCGAATCATTTGTGATGTTAAACCAGCAAGAGAATCATAACGACATCTCCACAACACATTATGTGTTGAAAGCCCGGTCATTTTGGAAGCAGTATTTTAGGAAAAATAAGCCAAAGCCATTAAGATTTCACCCGAAACTTTACACAGAGACATTAAGCTCACTACTGTCACAATAATTACTGTCAAACATCTAAAAAAAAGCTTTCTGGAGGAAACTATTTGCCTGATTTGCCAAAAGAAAGATCAAAATAAAGAGAACGGGTTGAATCCTAGAAATCAGTGAATACAAATAGACTCACAACGATAGAACTGACAAGCAAACAAACTGGAGAGATTGAGTTTATCTTCCTGAGTGCAGCTCAGTTCGGCTCTGAATCAAGCATATGCATGGACATAAAATGGCACTTGAGAGAATATAAAGATTTTAACTGCTGAGGGAACACAACGCGTTGCTTGAAACATAACCAGGAAGCTCCTCTACATATTTAATGCCGCCTTCATTATGAGGTTGAATATAAAGTCAGGGCGAGGTTAATCAGAGAGCGTATCACCGCACTGTTCCAATAGAAGTTCATCAAACAGCTTGAGGCAAACAAACCAAGAGCGCTCACCGACCCGGGCGCACGAGGCGGAGCGCGCCTCCAAACACAATACACAACATAATGGGCTCATGTGTGCAGGACGGCCTCTAATCTTCCAAATGAACACTAATGATCTCCTGAGTAAGTAAGCAAATTCCCAGTTAACCTGTATTAAATACATTTTTGATGATGAAACGTTCTCCGCGGTGCCTTCGCAGCGAGCTGCGCGCATTAGCAAGACGGCGAATCGGAGTGGAGACTCAGATGGGAGAGCAGCGGCTGATGATCACCAAGGAAACAGGAGTGAGGAGGCTGCTTGATTCCTCCATGTGAATTAGGCCCAGGTGACCTCAGAACACACGCGCAGCAGAACAAATAATGAGACGTGATTGAACGTACCTGTCTCACCTGCTTTCAGTTCATTTCTAAATGAGAAAGCTGTTCGGGGGGGGGGGGGGGCGGGGGGTGGGGGGGGCGGGTCACGTGGCTGTCTGAGAGCTCGAGGTGATCACCAACGGAGAAAAAATAAATAAATAACAGGCGAATTTGGTGAGCAGGAGAAGCCATAAGAGTTCTTGATGCTTTTTGAGGAGCTCACTCGGATATTGTGTTCAAGGCGACTCAGTGAGGAGCAGCTGGTGTGTTTCCTCCTTTGGAAATAATGGGACATGCGGAGTCATGTGGCTGCAGGGAGGATTTATGTAAATCAATAATTGAACATATTATTCCCTGAGACTCAAGAAAAAACAGTTTTTCCTCCGTATAGTTATTTTTATCAAGCAAAACAGGCTGAGGAGGCAGTGTGTGTCTGTGTGCATCTGTGTGTGTTTGTGTTGGCTCGGTACCTGCTCCAGTATCGAGTTGATCCTGTCCACCTCGCAGTCGATGAGAAAGCGCTTCTCCTGCCGGCGGTCCATCTCCTCGATGATTCGCCTGTACTCTGTGGGGTCCACGATGTTCCCCACCGAGCGAGCTGTCACCTGCCAGTTATTGGCTACAGCCGACTCCATGATGGCCTGGAGGATTGCAAAACCTGGGGGAGCAGAGGGGGGAAGAGCTCCATCAGACAACTGTCTTTTTGGGTTTCAGAGCACACAAGCAGAAAAATGTGCCATGAATACAAACCGAGATGTTAAAGGAAAGAGAGAAAGGAAAAGGACGGAGCTGCAAGGTTTCTCTGGCTCTGTGCGGTGGCTAGCAACGTGTTTATGGTGGAAGAAGGAAAAGTATTCACAAACTCTCTCACATACACATGTTTGAATAATAAAATCTCTTTGTAAGCAGTGTTTGCAGTCATGTAATAGAAAAATAGATGCAGACAGACAGTGTCTACAGTAAGTAAACAGTGTTTTGTGTACTCGGCGTCGTGTCGCATCCCAGAGTGGTTTCCAAATGAAACAGCTCTCTGTTTGGACATTATTCAAACAACTTCATCACCAGTATTAGTGGTGAATTAGTTGACCAATGGAGGAACAAAAAGCTGTGAATCTTCAGTCTAAATCAGGACCAACAGCGGAAATGATGCACTAAAAATATGCGGTTAAATCCAGAGTCTTTTCACAGAACATGAATTCAACAAACACACACTAACAAAGCGTGTTTGTATGTGTTGCTGCAGTCACATTAAAAAATTAGCGAGTGGACTTCTGAATCGGTACTGGGCACGGCTGACGAACTTTAACGGGCGCCATAAAATGGCTGCTTGACAGGCAAAGCGTGTTCGCCGACAAAGACGTGAGGGAAGGAGAGTCCACGGAGAGGTCCCGCGAAAGATTAAGTCAGCGCTTGTAACAAAGACAGAGGGGTTACAGAGCATAATTAACTAACTATTAACTGGGAAATGACTGAGGGTCCCATGCTGCCTCAGCTGTGAATCAAAGAAGGTCGCCAGTTATCTCGCTCCCGTCTGATGGAGGAGTCAAACTCACAAATTACACCGATGAGAGGCAACGCTGAGACGCGTCCTCACCCCATCAGGGCGTTTCCCACGCTGAGCTGCAGGGAGAAGTCGATTGTTTAACTTTCTGTTTTTCACATTACAATATCTTCTATTGCTGCTGCTATTATGCTTTTATTTTAAAGACAGGAAACAAATAAACATGAGCCAGTGGGAGCTTTTACTCTGAAAGGGGCCGTCAGTTGATAGCTATTGCTCAAAGATGCTTCATTTCAAATCATTAACCCGTTTAAAGCTTTGATTGGTCTTTGCTGAATTTCATTTGACACACTCAACCAACACTTTGAGCCTCAAACAGGAGGTTCCTTGTGAACGCCACAAAGATTGAAGACATGCAAAAAAAATGCTAAGGTGAGAAAAAAAACTGTTGGGGAAATGGATTTAAAGTTTTTTCAGGATATAAAAGCGAGTTCAGTTATAATAGCGCAAACTACAGTCTCGTCCAAGGAACGCTGGCTCGTCGGGGCGACGATGACGTAGCATCGTTACGCAGGCTTTTCTGACTGATTGAGGTGAGGTGACGTGAAAACGGGTCACTGCCAGAGGCGTGAGGCCGCGCTGCCTAGTGAAATGATCAGACTTCAGTCTGTCTGTCCAGAAAGGGCAAACCTCAGAGTGGCTCCAGTCAAACACTAAACACGCCCCCCATTGATAGAAGTTAATATGTGGAGGGCTCAAAATGAACACACCAAGGCAGCTAAAGAAACCAACTAAACTGCACGCTGAATAGACACACATATCTTAGATTTTCCTGTAAACTGATGTTCAAAACCAGGATAGTAACTTAAAACAGCCTCGGAGAATGACATACTTTGGAAACGGACGAACATGGAGGACGGGTGAAGAGAGTGTGTGGAGCAGCGGGGGAAATGTATGGCAACAGAAACTCATTATGTGCTGTACTGGGTCATAACTAATGGATAGAAGAAGGCGTGCTGCTTAGCAAAGAGCCAACATACTCCAGCTGACTGGACTAAATGAGCTGCATCACATGCTGCGTTAACCCCCCCCCACCCCCACACCCCTCCGCCCCGCCCCGTCACAGTCGGGATAAAACTGCTGATTCCATGAAATCACAGATATTATTACGGCTGCTGAATCGGCCGATGTGAAATGTGCTTACATAAATACAAGTTGGCGACGGCGCGTCTCTCCTGAAAGCGGGCATTACGCGGGCTAAATGAAAACGGGTTTTCATTCTGTATCACAGTCAAGTGTTGCACAACCTCCCCGCAGCAACAACCAGACTGCAAAGCAGACGACTTTCCTGTCACGCCTGGTTGAACTCAGACCCCGCTCCTGTATGCATGTTTCACTGGGTTTCTATAGGAATGTGTAGATGCCAGCCCTCATTAATACTTCAGGCCGGGTTGCACAGCGCCCCATGAATTATGAGCGCAGGCGTGGATATAATACAGCATAAATAGCTGGTTTCTCCGACTGTAGAACACGTCCTTTTTCTACCCAACTTCTCTATTTCTTGAATTATTAACTCACTTTTGCCATCACACCAGAATTTTACAGCCTGAAAAAATATGTCTCTCTCATTGCGATTGTGGGACTCGACCTTTGCTGAGCACAAAGATAATTGTGCAGAGTTTGGACTCTAGAAGTCACATTCATCATCGCCTGCAACACAAAGAGTCCTGCAACCTTATTCTGCACACACGCTCACGTAAGAGTTTCCTTCTTTGTTTCGAGTTTCAGGTTACAAATCATGATTTTTTGATGTAGTTAGAGTGGAAAGAAATCTTCTTCCAGTACAATTTTTTTTTGGGTCTTGAAACATAAAATCCTGAGGAATCAAACCGTGAAATGAGGTCCGCAGCAACAGATGCAAGGAAGCAACGGAGATGTAAAACTGATACATATCATCAAAACAGTTAACAACTTGCACCAGGGGCTTTTATAAAGGGAGGTGGGTTCAGGTTGTCCAGACATATTGGCAGTCCCATGTTGTTGCTCATATTGTTCGAATCTGTCGGTGTTCATGCACAGCAGGACGTCTCCTCTTCGTTGTTTCTATCCAAATTTGATCCACAGGTGTGCAGCTTGAAACAGCAACGAGCAGCAAACAAATAATTTCCAAATTACAAGGAACATTTGCAAAAAAAAAAGTCAGATAACAAGCTCAATTAGGTGTAATTTAATCATTTAAAGCTCTTGTTTTCATGCAAAACGTAAGAAAACAAAGCATTTCTCTTCCAGAGAATTGAGATGCATCCTATTAGTGCTGTGATCCGTCTGACAAGATGTTTGGACTCGATACTGCAACGAACTCTCCCTGAGTTTCAGGCGATGTTCTCATTAAGAAGCTTCATTGGATCCCAAATTATAAAAATATGCTAACAAACAAAATAATAAACTTTTATTAACATGAAAAAGAACGAGCAGTCCTCGATCGACGGGGCAACTTGCTGGCAAACGGAGCTGCATCATATCGGAATGAACCCGTCTCACTTTTCCTCTTCCAGTGGATTTTGAACCGCGGCCTGTCAGCTGGACTTCTGTCGTGGAAGTTCTCATCACGCGGCGCTGAAGTTGCCGCGTGCTCATGTTTGAGTTACTTCACTGGACCGTGGCGTTGCATGCGAGGCCTGCGGTGTGACCGGCTCGCGTGGCCACACTGGGGGCAAAAAAAAAAAATGGAGGAGCCTGAGCTGCTGGCTGCCTCCAGTGGACATGCGAGTTGACCTGATCGCAAACGACGCTCGTAAGTATTCAGATCACAGCAGCTCCACTGACATGTACCCTCTCCTTCCCCTCCCTCCCCCTCCCTCCCCTCCCTCGACCTTCACAGCCAAGCGCTCTGGCACTCAGAGCAGGTACGGCTGCTTCTCTTTTTTTTTCAGGACAAGTGGCTCTCACTGGGCATCAGCACGTCCAGACACTCAGGAGTCTGGAGGAGGTGAAGGAGATGCGCGTTCGCATTTCTGACACTCGGAGAGGCAGGAGATTTTCAGGAGGGGGGGCTTCACGTCCGGAGGCATTGTGAGGAGTCTGATGATTGATAAGAAGCTGCTGGGATGACCTCAGCCCCGGCCCCCGCCGCCGTCACCGGTCTAGACTTTATCAGAGCAGACATGCAGAAACATGTGCTCCTTTATCAGCTCGCAGACATCGAAACAGGCATCCAGAACATTTTATCACCGGTGGCAGGAGGGAAATGAAAAAGGCAGAAGCTGAGTGTCAGCTCTCCTCCCAGTATCCTGACACATAGCGATGAGCACCCTAAGCTGGGATATGCATGACATTTCGAAACGTGTTAGTAGCTGCTTAAGAAAAGGGATTTGGGGGGATTTACAAACGATTCCTTTGGGGCCTTCTTTTTCTCACACGAAACTAAGCTGGATATTTGGAACTTAAACACTGGATGATGTTAAGCCACTCAAAATGCTCACAATTAAAGATACATGGGGAGAAAAGATAAGTTCACCAGTCTTGAAGTTCGGGGGACTTAAATGAATGTCACATTCAGAGTTCTCCACCCGCTCAAAAATCCCAGTGCAGAGATGGAATCTGAAAGGACACCTCAGTCTCCTGGTGAGTATTAACGCTGCTGTGATTTATCAGCTGGCAACACAAATGACAGACAGAGTTTTGGTTGACTTTGTAAACAGATGGTACATTTTTACAACAGCCAGCAGGCAGGACAACCATCAAGGGCGTTCCACCGAGTCAATTATTCAGCACCGACCTGAAGAAGAATAATACATATTCAAAATCAGGAGCATATTGTCGGCGGGCTATAAATAGCACAACCAAGCGGTTTCATCTTTCATACACGCGCTGCGTTTTACAAGCACAAACCATGATGTGAATGTGTTTGGTGTGTTGTGTTGGTGAGAACGTGCAGGCGAAATGCTTTACATCTCTTGGCTCACTCTTCTGGTTCGAGTCCTTCAGTCGGGGTGAGCAGGCACGACAGTTTTCAGTAAACAGAATGGAGCCAGTGGCTGCATGAGCAAGTGAAGAAAGTCACACATCTTAGAGCGAAGACCTCCCATGAATTTTTTCCACTCCGGAGTTGATGAAGACCAAAACATAAAATCCGTTGATGTCAGATTTGCACATTCGTCGTGCGTTCGAAAAACTCTTAACACCATTGTCTTCGAATCGAGGAGTAGGACAACGGTTTGCTGCATAGTGACAGTATCACTGTGTTTTGTAGACAGATTAAGCAAACAAGGTGTTCCCACGAGATCGATTACGATGGTCTTAAGGTTGGAAAGCATCTGGCCTGCATGTTCAAATTAAAGCTCAATGATTAAGACAGTAATCAGTGTTCGTCTATTACCAATGGATGACAAAGCTGCTTCTACTTTCCAGGTTCACATCCTGAGCTGAGTCGTGTCAGAGAGTCAGAGTTGAGTTAGCAAGTTACCAAATAAAACACGTACAATAAGCGTCGCTCTTTCTAGGTACTGAATAATACCAATCACACTGTAGTAATTTACTCAACTTCAGCATCACTCCAACCGACACAAACGATATCCAGTCTCAGACCCTGAACCTTCAGTGCTGAAGGGGTTAAAGCTGTCGTGTCACAGCTCCTAAAAGTTAAACTCAGACTCTATTTTGCAGCACGTTAAAACAAAAGATGGAAAAAGTATAAAGTGTGTTATCCTGACCAAAGCCCTGCTGTTTACTGAGAGTGTAAGAATCGGCATATGTGTGTGTTTCACTGCTTGGGCACAGCTGTGAACCAATTTGTCTCTCAAACACACAGTTCCCTTCAGGTTAAGCTCTGGGAGGTACATAAATGCAGATTGTACTTTAGGGATTTGAAATGGACTTCTACTGCCGCATTTACAGTTATTTTTACCACCAGCAGGTAGCTGTTGTTATGGGAAAAATAAAAACAACCAAAAAAAAGAAAGCACAGTGATAATCCTTCTATCCAGCGTAACGGACGGCGCAGACTTCCCCGGAGGAGCCACAGAGTCAGTTATTGAAGACGGAGCGCAGAGAGCCGCCTTGTGCTGTCAATACTGAGAGCATCTTCGTCACAAACACACAGAGAGGAACACAATGTATCAGCACAGCCAGTACAAAGCCCAAGGAAAACTTCCTTGTGTGTTCGCTGCAGCATATGTTTCCTCTGAAGTTTGTTTTGTTCCTGCCTCCAAATGGACAGTTTGCTCTTTCATCAGCTCTCAGCTGAAATCAGTTTTAACAGGCTGCGACTTGGAAAGCAGCAGAAAACAAAGCAGTTTGTTTTTTATTTTTTTACTGAAGACATTCGCCGTGACAGCTTTATGTTTTAATGTAATAGAAATGAGAAGTGTTGAAAAACCCAACCAAAACGTGTCTGAGCAGCATGGGAACACTGTAAACTGTAACACACGGCCGCCATACACTGCTCGAAATCTCGCGCAAAGCAACACAAAGAAACGGAGTCCAAACAAGGAGGAAAAAAAAAAAAAGCTGTTACAAATGTCAGATCCTTTTAAGCTTCTGCACCATATGTGCAGCGCTGATACTCTGTTTCCTTACCGCGCTGGTGCTCAAGTCGACAAACACAGAAACTGCTAAAACGCGCTCGACTTTGAAGTTCATCCTGCAAAATGTAGCCAGAAGAAACTCCTAAAAGATGACGGCAACTGTTGGAGCGAGCAGCGCCGAGCGGCGCCGGCCTGTATGTGGGATTCTCTCGAATATATAAGCTCAGTTGCCCACACAAGATCTGCCCGGGAGATCGTTTTTTTTTCTTTACTCCTCCGATACGCTGCTCTGTGCGGCTCTGAGGCTCAGTTATATACGGCGAAGCACTGCTGGGCTCAACTGTGGAAAAACAAAACCAATACTGCCAGTTACTTAAAGCCAGGGGCGCATCCAGAGAGCCGTTTACAGGTGGAAACAAACAGTTTCATACGGGGGCAGGGGGGGGGGCAGAGATGTTCTTGAGAACATCTGGCTGACTGTCATTCTCCTACGACCAGTTAAGCTCCGGCCCCATGCAAAGCACTTTTAAAAGACACTTCTAGACAATCATTCATGTGAAGTAACTGGTAGAATAACATGCATGAGAGGAGTGTGGTGTGGCGGTTCCACCATCATGAAGGTCAGAGGTCGCTTGTTTGATATCAACTCCAGATGAAAGAGCGGCACTGACGATGGATGAACGAGTGAAGGAATGTATGAAAGTCTACAAACCAATTCCAAAAGCCCCAATTTCCTGATTACAAAGCAGACGATTCAACAAACGAGTAAACGTAGGAACCTCTGGCTTCTGTTGGTGTTAACAGGACAAAGCTGGAAGGAGAAGAGTGGCTGCGGCGCTGCTGGCACCTGGGCCAGTGGAGGGGGGGGGGGGGGGGGGGGGGTGGTCGCCTGTCTTGGGCCGCGGCTCACATGACGCCAGAGCGTGGTGTGCAGTCTCAACTGTGACTCAGGCGCCCACCACCGCCTCCCCCTCTTCCCCTGCCTCCCCCCCTCCCCGGCGAAGGTGACCTCTTTAAAATTCTCTTGCAGCCATCCGCACGGGGCGCCGTCGTCACGGGCCGCCCAGCTCCACACCAAAGCTGCTGAACCTCCGAGAAGTCTCCCAAAGATCTCGGCGCTCCACAAAGAAGTCTGCTCTCAGTGGGCAACACTCACCGAGCCGGTGGAATGTAGAAAAAAAATCAGGTTTAAGCTGCCAAATGACAGTGAAAGGACACTTTTGAGTACAATTAGCCTCACAAACGCCTACTCCCAATGCAGATAACAGCTCCCTGCTCCAAATTAGCTGAACTGCAAAGAGCCCTGCACCCCGCACGCCGCCCACTCCCGCCAAATCAACCGTCACAACCAATCAAACGGATTATTTCTTATCTAATGACAAACGCGAAAGTTGCCGACAGAACGTCGAGCGTCGCTGCTCCTGTTTTCTCTTCCTCCTTTATGGAAACGTTGAACCAAATAACTTCTTTCTCACACGTGGATCAGCAGGTCCTCGCTCTCACCCGTCTTTCTTCTCGCCGCGCTCACATTGGATCGATCTAATCCAACTTCCTGTGGACACAACAGAGTAAAGCTACGTGTATCAGAGCCACATATACACATGCATATATTAAGGGATGTTTCCTGCTCCCGTCCTGCACTCACTGTCTGTTCCTTTTTGCTACCCATCTCTTAAGCACACAAAAATGGCGTTTTTTTTCTCTTGGGCAAACAAGGAAGCGCACATCACATCAGTCTCTTTCATAATGCAAAAAGATGACTGTTGTAATGGCCTCGCGTTGTCCTGAAAGCGGGCGTCCTGAAATAGATGAGAGGCATCCGAGCAGTCGGAGCCACAAACAGAACGCCGGCTAATAAAGCGGAGGGGCTCTCTATTAGTCACCTGGTTTAATATTCGCTCATGCAGAGTGGTGAGCTCGGAGCGGGATAGATATGACGCCCCGGATCTGACAGCAAAAGAGAGAGGGGGGGGGGGAAGTGGGGGTCTACATTTGATGTCGTACAAAAACATTCGGTGCCTCTGACAGCATGTCTGACAGTGCTTGGCCCTCTGTGCCATATGCTGCTTTCTGACACGGGAAAAACACAAAGGCTTTGCTGACTCCTCTGCCCCCCCCCTCCCCCCCCCTCCCCCTTTCTTTTCATCTCCATCGTAGTTTCATTTTTTTTTCTCCCCGGTTCATTCGGACCGTTTGCTGGCGACGGCGCGGAGCATGAACCGCTCGCCCTTGTTTTCTCGGCAGGAGCAGCCAGCCGGCGAGAGCAGGACGGCAGGGGGAGGCATCGATTTCTCATTTTCTTCCTTAAGTGGCAGCATTATAAGTCAAGACGCAGGGAGGGGAAAGTAAACGTTTATTGGATGTGGTTATTAGTAACAGATATGGCAAATAGGATTGAACGAGCCCCGGGCGGCTCTTTGATAACAACCGTCGAGCCGGCGTTTGTAACAGGTGGGTGTAGCATTTCAATTAGGAAAGCTTTATCATCGCCGCCTTTTTTTTTTTTTTTGTGTGACGAATTTGAGAGACAGTCGGCAAAAGCAGGTTAGTTCCCTTGTCAGTGTACGTTTAAAGAAAAGTACCTCCTTATTTCATTGAACTAAAGATGAAGGTGCCGTTATTTTGGTTCGTGTAAAACAGGAGTAGGTTTGTAGGCAAAAGCAAGAGCTGAGTTAAGAAAAATTTCTACTCGTTCTTTAAACATAAACACGTGTTTGAGGAATCACAATAGAAACACTCTCTGGATAAGAACAATAGCTGGATTAACGTGTTGGCCTCAATATGCTAGAACTGCTAATGTTATTGTTTCTATTGTTTTGAATCCAAACTTTACTTTCTGTTATGGCCACAATCTTGGTTTGGATGTTGGCAGGAACAGTCGAAAGTCGAAAGTCGCAGAGTCACATGACTCTGCAGGCTTCATACGACACTGTAACGAGTTACATAACGGATCAATCATGACTGCTGTTGGCAGCGTCCGTCTGTTTCCTGCGTGGACTGAGTCTGTTTATCTGTGCGTCATGATGCTCAGGTGCTCAGCCTCCGGGGGGGGGGGGGCTCACAGTGAGGCAGGGAAAGGGTCTCCATTCTGTGGCCCGGGTGGTCCGCAACGGTGACGTCTGAAGACGTTTAACACTGATGCGTCACATACTTTCACATCCAACCTTAAAATATAAAAGTGAGGGGATGTAAAAAGAAAGAATAGATCAGAAATGAATGGCAGAAATAGGGAGGAGCTTCAGGACACGCTGAGAGCGGAGCGGGAGCTGTCCAGGGTCCTGAAATAACGAGCTCCACCGTGAGACGTTTCCAACCAGCCTCATTACACTCAAGTGTTTTAGGCAAATTACCTGAAATAAGTGTGGAGCAGCATCGGGGCGAGATGGTCCGAGGATGACCTTTTATCTACACTTCCAAGTTTAGCCTTTCATGCCTGTGGGACGGATGCACTGATGATTTGGTCCATGTTCATCTTCGTTAGCAGGCGACGCAGCCGCGCGCTCGGTAAACGATCAGTAATGAGACCGTGCACTTTCAAGCGCGGAACAAAGATTTACAAAGCAGAGCAGCTCTTAAAGTTACATAACGTCTCTCTGAAGGTTGCAACACTGTTGTGTTATATTTTGATGCAAAGCAAGCAGCTCGGCCCGTCGGTGCGTCTCCACAGCGACAGTAACGGCGTCCGTAATGACAAGCTGAAAGTACAATTTTAAAGTCAACCGAGCAACACGGATGAAAGTCGCAGGTAGAACTCGTCTTCAGGAACAGGTGGACTTCACAAACGGTTTGGCGCGCTGAATAAATAACCGTTTTGAGGGGATAATGGCCTCGATGCTGCAGCGGGGGAGCGGAGAGTCTGCAGCTTACATGCTGTTTGATGTTGTTTTCAGGCTGCACTGCCTCTGCATGCGTGGACGTGCACGGATCAATTGGTGCCATTTTGGGCGTCTGGCAGAGCGGGCTGAGTGCTTGATAACAGAGGAGGTTGGGCTCAGGCAGGAACACTCGGAGACAGCCAACGCCTCAGCTGGATCTTCTCACTGAATGCACAACGCCCTTTGAGGTTTTCACCAATGAGGTCACCACACACACACACTCACACACACGCACGTGTTTGCAGCATCCAAACTGCCTTTTTCAAAGCGTTCCCAGTTGTAAATCTGAAGGCAATCTGATTCCCCACGGAGGACCTAAAATTTATTCGCCGCCCGACTCAGAAGGATCCTCACACGCACGGAGCCCAAACGACGTGTTCTCCCAAACACGGCGACATGAAAAGACTCGGCGCTGTTTTTAAAAGTTTATTAAACGTGGCGCCCTCCTGTCTAACCTTGGAGAAGCGTCCGCCTCGCGTGCTCTCATCTGCATCTCTTTGTTTTTATTTGGAGAGTCTTTTGCAACCTGCCGCGCACACAAACACTGTTCAGCCACTGCTTGGCTATTCTGTTACATGTGTATTCCAGTGACACTCTTTCTTTTCCCCCACTCTCTCTAATCGAGCCCTTGAACAGGGGAGGAAAACAGCCCCTCTTGATCTTATTCAAGCTTGACTGATGAATCTGTGCCTGAGTTCCTAATATCAGGGCCTGGAAGGAAAACAGCATTTATCCACAGAGAGAGGGGAGGTGGGGGGGTCAAGGCCTATTGATATGTGTCCATCTCAGAGCGGCGCTGCACTGAGGTGTTCACAGAGTGGAACAGTCGCCCCACGCCACTCCCCCCCCCTCCCCCCCCTCCCTCCTTCCATCCCATTCTTTGTTAATGAGCCCGTGTGCCTGACTGCTGAGTGCAGCTCTTTAGCTGCGTGCAATTAATCAGACGTTTCCTCGCGGAGACGAAAAAGCAGCCAGACATTCAGCAGCAGGGCAGCGTGATTACACGTCGAATGCAAATTCCCCCGCCCCATCCCGCCGTCCCTATTTGTCAAAGTGGCGAGGGGGAACGCGGCGAAGGCGGCCGCTCAGGTTCGAGCTCCTTCATTTAACTGGCGGCGAGAAAGGAAATCAGGATCCGGTTTGCGTTGTGCAGAGTTAATGAATCAGAGGGGGGCTGACGGTGAGCACGAGATCTCACCTGCAGACAAACGCCGAATTCAAACGCACCCTCTCACACAACCCAGCCATCTGTTTTGCATAACTGCGATCCGCCACATTTCGTAGAGAGACATCACGCTCTTTGTTGACAACAATAATTCAATTTGCTTTGGCTGCAACAACCATTACTTCTGTGCCGCAGACACATTTCTCTGTATTCGTCTAGAACGCCACACTGGAGTTGCACGATCATTTGACTGCGACAGGGGACAATCTCAGCAAACTGGCATTTCCACCTTTGATGAGACGACTCATCTTAGATACTTACAGCATTCATCCTGGAAATATTCTTGTATTGGTTGAGTATTTGAGTGCTGTGCAGGAGAACAAAAGCTCCTTGAAAGCGTAAACAAATAGAAAAGCAGCCTGCTTGGACAAAGTGATGTTGCGTCTATGAGACTTCAGCCTTTTGCTTGTGAACAACAACTAAATCTGCAAAGGAGTTTTCAAAAATACATCATTTTTTTTGCCACATCATTGTTGTCGTAGATGTCCTGAAACTCGCCTCGAAACCTTCTCACTTCAGTTTTCTCCAAAGAAAAGGTGAGAAATGTGCAGAGGATGAACAAAGTGAATTGTTGCGGCGTGATCCTGAACCAGATTCTGGTCCAAGACAGTCGGCAGGTGTGAAAGTTTCCTCATTTTGTCTGGTGAATATTGTGTGAACAGTGTGTGAGCTTCGTGTTACACTTGGGAACGTCAGAACGTCATGTGACAACCGTGCAACATCGTTGCAGCAAAATATGCAAATAACGAGTACCTGTTTAGCGTGAGTGTATCTTTAGACTTTTTCCTCAATTTTATGTCTTTACTTAGTTCTGAGCTACAAACCAGGAAGTTAAAGTTCTTCAGCCATAAACAAGATATTTTCATACTTCTTAAAAATCTTTATCAAATATGTGGAGAAAACGCAAAGGTGCAAACTGAAACCAATCTACCAAAGAGCTCCAACAGATCGAACATTTCTTCACTTCATTGGACGTTGCTGTAGTCGGAATATTGTTTCCTTTCGTTTTATTATTCGCAGCAGCAGTTCGGATGTGTTTGTGTAGACATCTTTGTTTTCTCAGAGTCGTGCTGTGAAGGTCATTAGGAAGCTGCAGCTTCAGGCACTCAGACAGTGACTCCTCCGCTGGCTTGTCAATGATTGTCGTCTCAGTCAAGACCAGCAACAAGAAAATAACCAAACAATTTCCAGATAAAAACGGATTTCTGCACAATTTTTGATGTTTTTCTTAATTGCGCTTGATGGTTTTACCACTACCACAAATGAAAAGTAATTATATTTTGTTAATTGTCATAACTTCATCCTGCCGTGAGGAAAAAAAAAAAGAAAAAAACTCGATGTACGATTTGCAGTAAATTAGCTTGAACATGAAAAAGCCCTGCGAGAACTTCCTCCCGGCGGCCAGGTGTTAAAGCCCAGATGTCGCTGGTTCAGGAGGTCCGTTCTGCCGGCAGCCATTAGCCTGTTTAATGAGGACATTTCATAGCAACCGGGATGCATAGGTGATGTTGCTGTGCGGCAGATAAACACGAATTTAATGACCCGTGCACGTTGGAGTGAAAAAAAGCCTGTTTTTCCCCCCTTTTCCTGTCTTCTCCGGGGACTCTGTGGCTCCCTCAGTTGTTCCTTTCATATCGTTTTTGTTTATCAAGCAATCAGCGCTTTGAGTGACACTCGGGCTGCTTGAAACAGCGAGAGACTCCAGCGAAACAGCAGCTGCGAGCAACAAACTCCACTCATTGTTTAATAATTACTGTGAATGTGTCAGTTGGAATACTTTAGATCTGAGCAATCCCGCTGTCGGAGGAAGACGTCTCCGACATGAAAGTGAGGCTGAGACCATTTGATGTCGATACCATTTAAAATCTGATATACTAAATGAGAAGGTTATGCATGGCAGCATTAAAAACTATCTGCAGGCATTTTATATATTTCATTAAAATCCAAATCTCATCGTACAGACACAGTTACGATCAGTGTTGGAGCCTTCAGGGGGTCATAAAAAACTCCCTCCTATGGAGTGTGATGAAAGGAGAGCCACCGTCCACTCCCCCCAAGATCTGCAGACAGACAGCCTCATTTTCATCTTCTTTTATTTCCTGGGTCCAACATTAGGAGGCTTTTGTCTTGATAAAGAGACTCTGCGTCTTGTTAACAAACAGGCGTATCATTGTAAAGTGTCTCTGCAGCGCATCATTGTCACATCGTCTCACGAACCATCGGCAGCGTGCTCGCGAGCGCATCTCTCAAGGATGCCTCCATCAGCCCCTCTCAGGGCCCGAACGCGGCCCCCTCGTCCTTTAATGAAGATTAAAGTGACATTTGGAGGAGAGCTTTGATTGGTGGGGAGCGGGACGGGACTCGGAGCCAAAACGGGACGGCTAACTAGCCTCTCAGCAAACACAAGCTGTGCAGCATGTGGGGGATCCATCCTAAAGTACAGTGTTTACACTGTGTCACGCTGTGGAGACGGGAGAAGCACTACAGATGGCAGAGTGTGTGTGTGTGTGTGGGGGGGGGGGCAAGGCCGTCGGGCAGAGCTCAAAGGGGGGCCGCATCAGGAGGCACTTCTGAAGAGGAAGAGGGAGAGGTTATAAAACTCTTTAATCATTTTGGTCTGAACTACGCCAGACGACCATTATCAGCTGCTGCAATCTGCCGCCGAGTCGCACCGGCTGGATCAATAAAACTGAGGGTCCGCCGCCCTTAAAGTGAGAGCAGTAACAGCCTCCTCTGAGGTCAATGGAGACGGCCAACATGAACATGGAGACCCTGGGAAAGGTGGCGGTTTGAAAAGCTTGAAAACAGATACGTGGAGGATGCTTCTAAAGGCGCAAGTTTGAGGATGAAATGTGTTTATGATAGGGGGGTAAAAACATACTACGGTAACTCACAGCGATCAACAACAAAACTGAACATTCTGCAATGTCAACAACAACCAACAATAGTTGTTCAGCACAGGACGAAGACAGCGCCGGCTTGATTTCAGCTGTGGTCGACCTCGTTTAGTGAGGTGCTCTGTGGAAGCAAAACTTACAGGGAGCGCAGCTGTTCTGGTCCGCAACCACGTGGCGTTCCCTGTGCCGTCAAGCACAGTCGTCATGGAGACGTGACGCACCACCTCATCGGTGCGATTTGTCCGGAGAAACAGAAGTCGGTGTGAAAGCGGACCGGACCAGGTGAGATGGCTCGTTTACGTTTTGTTCAGCACACACGAGATACACACGCTGGTTTCACACGAATCGGTGTGAAAGGACTCACAGTTTAACTT
>JAUESE010000008.1:6997190-7007433 GCA_032274725.1 Malacoctenus triangulatus
AAGGTAAACTTGGAAATCACCTGCTGCTTCATCTCAAAGGTTAAACCTCCGTCTGTTCATAGTTGTGATCAGGATCCATCGCTCTGATGTCTGATTGACAGTTTCCAGTGTATGTTGATGAGGTGAAATGTTGAACCATCAGTCTTTTTTAAGTTTCAGAGCTGAGCAACAACATGTCTCCAGCATTAACAGTGATTACAATTCGCTCTGTATAAAGATGGAGCTGTTGTCTGAAAGGATTTTATGACCTTGACCTGATATTTGTGCTAAATGGATACAGACTGCGCCTGTACCGGGAAGCTTATTATCCTTGTTATGTATTCGACAGCCATGTGACCTGTCGGCTTCTCTGGTGTTTGTCTCAGTCTGATTGTTTCCAGCATCTCTTCTTCTTCTCTTTTCTCCCGGAGCGTCAGCACTGCCTACCCTTTGTGCAAATTGAAGATGTGTTGACTGGTCGCAGTGACTCATCTTCAGGTATCAGCTGTGCAGACTGCCTGTGGCTGGTCCCACACTGTCACTCTGTCCCTCCTCCTCCGCAGAGTCCTCCGAGCTGTTTACCACTGCAGCGCTGAGAGTGTGGAGCTCCTCCAAAACACACAGCAGTCTCTCTGACAGGATGCAGACGGGCCGTTGGTCAGATCAATTGTGTCTGTGTTGAGGAAAAAAAAAAAACAAAAGGACTCTGACGCACACAGAGCCGGGACATTTCTTACCGTCTGACACTTGGTGGACTTTTGCTCCCTCAGAGAAACTCCTCTCTGGGGGTTTGTGTTGATGCTTCCTGAAGGCAGCACAGTTTTGTGGGGCTGTCGTGTGGGGTCTCGCACGCTCTCCGATCGGCCCTCTTGGATCAACCGGGGCCTGGAACGGATTCTGGTCAGGGAGCGCAGAAAAACTAAACATTTCTTCACTTTCCATCGCGCTTTAGGAAGTGTTACCTGCAGTGGGTTTTCCCCCCTCTCTGTCTCCGTCAGGTATTTGTTCAGGGCTCGCCTCTCCGTGTTCTCGCTTTCCAGGCACCGAGGCTCTTTTATCTCAGCCTGTCTCCTCGCCGCCTCCCTCTCAAACTGCCGCAAAGTCATAACTGCGAGAGACAATCGAGACAGACTGAAAACCGCGGGGAAATGCTGCTGTATGCTGTGTGAAGCGGTAGATCGCGGTAGATCACAGCCTGCAATAAAGACATGACTGCATTCCCCTCGTGCTGAGCTGCAGTGGGCTGAGGCAGCATGGCGCTAATCCTGCTACCTGCTCTGGTGTGCTCCCTCCTGGCCGTATCGACTTGAACTTCCATCTCTCTCAGCTTCTCGGCACACTGCGCTTCAATCTCAGACACTCTCTCCTTCAGGTCTGAAAGAAAACAAATGCACCTTTCCTCAATACAGTATCTAGCACAGGGAGAACCCCCCCCACACACACACACACACCACCACCACCACCACAACTCCCCCAAGCCCAGTGTTGTACTCCGATGTAGCTCAGGAAGGGGAACTGATTTTATTGCATCTGTTTGCATATTTCCATAAAAAAAGCCCAAAGAGCTGCAGTGTACCTCGCTGCGAGTCGCTTAAAGGTCAAAGAAAAAAGTGCTTTTATTTCATTTTGAAATAACGGCTACGGGCAAACACTTTTTCCAGGAAAGGTAACGAAGCACACGAGGCAATTTATGTTCTGACATTTAGAGTAAATTAAATCAAAACTGTCGGTTTGGATCTTTACTTTGTACGAGGCTCCAGTCAATACTTTCACACAATGGACTGAGTGATGGTGTGTGTTTATGTGAGCCCTCACAACATCATTGCTCACACAGCATTTGTTTGATTTCAACAGACAGATCTTTTTAGTTTTTTTCCTCCAGCAACACAAACTGTACAATGAATGTCCAGTCGTACATGACGGACGGACAAATGTTGGCGCCTGGTGAAAACAGCGACTCGTTCAACAGTGAGGGAGCCAGGTTCGCCCTCAGGACCGGCTGGACACAGAGCCGAGTCAAACAGAGAGTGACCGTTGGATCCGAATTCACCCGCCCGACTTAAACACCGACAGCGAATGACGGCCAACACCCGGCTGTATTTCCACAAACGCTCCCGCGGCTGTGGTGGGATGGCATGAAGAATTTTACAAAGTGAAAAATAAGTTTTCGACGATTTTTTTTAAACCTCAAAAGACCAAAGAAAGAAAAAACAACTGTGTGATGTCGATCATTTATGTTTAAATACTCGTCAACTAGAATGTGTCCTTAAAGGTGTTTTAATATCAGTCATGGGCGATAAAACCAGCAGCAAGTAAATCCTTTTTCAGTAGACATAAATTTGATACAAGTTCAATGTGAAGTCGAATATATAGTGAGGCAAAAGCCTTAAAACAGCCAGAGAACTGAAGGATCTGGAGATTCAGCATCGCTGCACAAAGATCTGCAGATTCAGTGTGAACGTGAGCCGATGAAGTCATTTCAGGAGAAGACAGCTGTGCGTCCTCACCTTGCTCACTCTGCTCCTGCTGGTCGAGCAGCTCACAGCGGAGTCTCTCCAGCTCGACCTTGTTCTCCTCCAGCTGGGCCCGGCTCTGCAGCAGGCTCCGCTCAGCCTCCTCTTGCCCAGCTGCAGCCTGCTGGAGCTCCAAACAGCTCCACTCCAGCTTCTGCTGCTGCCGCGTGACTTTGCTCTCATCTGGGAAGGATGAGCGGGGTTACCGGGACGGCTTCCATTAAAAAACGGCGCAGTCAAGAAGGAGCTAAAAGAGAATAATGATCGTTGTCGTGACTCGAGCAGCTCACATTGTTGTTTCAGATCAGCCAGGGCTTCCTCGATGAGCTCTGGGGTTCTTTTGAGCTCTCGGGAGAGTCGGTCTCTCTCTTCACACACCAAACGGTGCTCCGTCTCCAAGTTTCTGATGCAGGCAAACAGAGGATAGAGGAAAACAGACATCATTATGACTGATAGTGACGGAATACATGAATGACAAATCTACACTAATACGGACTGACGTCGAAAAACAACAACAGGTACATCACAGGCAAACCAGCTCATTGTTTCTATAGTCACAGTACTGATGACAAAACCAGTGCTGCAAAGCTATTCAAAGCGCTGGTGTGACAGAAAACCTTGATATAAACCACAATGATCAAGGAACTGCGATCCCCAAAGATCGAAGCAGACTGAACAGGTGGCTACAGCAGACTGGCCCCCCCTCCCCCCCCCTTGCTAATTCATTTCTGTCAGTCAGCCATAGAGCGCCCCATGATCCCCTGTGTTTCTGCAGTGGTACAGCAGAGAGCAGGAAGAAGCTGCAGCGGCTGGTGAGGGTTGCACAAAGGCTGCGTTCCCTTCTTTCTGGGAAAGGAAAAGACATCCAGCCGTGTTTAAAAAGGACCCCACCCTCTCTGGATATCGCACGTTCTCTCTGCTGCCCTCCGGAGGGACGTAGCGACACCTCAAAACCAGGTAGAAAATCAGCTTCCACCCTCCCAAGCAGCTTAACTCTGCCTCCACCGACACCTCCGCAGGACTTGAGGTGCAATAATTCTCATCAATTCGTAACTTCTGTTATTCATTCGCTCGTTCATACATTCAGAGTTCATCTGCAGTGTGACTGAGAGGAGCTCCACTCCATCCCAGAGTTTCTTTCAATCAATGGTAATCTGTCCTCTTCTAATATTAAAACACACATTTCTTTAACATCTCCCAGCTCCACGTTACAGCCTTCAAACTGGGGGTGTTGCGAGGATGTCATCTGAAATTGATGCTCCATGAGAGCGTACCTGTCAGCGACCTCTTCTGTCTGTTTACAGGCCTGTTCCACTCGCTGCAGTGCCGCCCTCCTCATGACCAAAGCTGTAAAACAAACACGCCGTGGTGCCAATTTATTCCCAGACAGCAAAACAACAGAAGCACCGCCGTCTATTCATTGAGCGCAGATTTGTCTCTACCTTGGATCGTCTCAACCCGTCTTTGAGCGAAAGTTAACCTCTGCGTGAAAGCGGAGAGCTGCGCTTTGGACGCGGCCACTTCTGCCAGCTTACTGTCGAACGTCCGACTGAACCTGGAAGGCCCAGAGGAACTGTATGTGAGCGTTTTCTTTGAGAAAAACTAAACATCAGCTGTTTTAATCGCACCTCTATAAGCCCAAATGCCAATTTCAAACTTCACCTTTGCACCGCGTCAGTCAAAGTTTGAATCGCAGCCTCGGCTGTGCGACAGCGTGACGTCAGCTGAGCGTTTTCTTCGTGAACCTTGGCCAAGTCTTCTTTTAGAGCCTGGGTAGAAAAACACACACACTCATGTAAACGATCATTTCAGACTAAATAGGTTCACTGTACTTTTTACTGTATAGCTGTGGTTTTCTCCCCAGTGCTTGTTCCTACAACCGCTGCTAGACTACGGCAGTGATTTCACGGAGTCAGCATCGTCTGCTGTGGTAAAAATGTACGAGCGTTCATCACCTTCCTGGGCAGACCCAAGTTTATTGTGCATCATCAAAATTTCAGACGGTGGCGTAAATCACGTCAGTTGCTCTCGCACGCACCTCCTTTCCCATTCTCTCCAGGTCCAGCTCAGCTATCCTGTCGTGCAGACTGTGTTGAAGCACGCTGGCTTGGCGCTGCTCCTGCTGGAGCTGCTGCTCGGTGGATTGGACCTAAACACCGAACAGTAAAGCAAATACAGACCAAAAAAAAGTTTCAAACACGCCGGCTTCTGCTTTCCACTGACGCGACTGCGAGAACGGATTTCCCTACTTTTGATTGGAGTTCGCCTTTCTCTCGCCTGGACTCGATGTCCTTGAAACGAAGCTGGACGCAGAGCTTGTACACTTTCTCTCTCCAGAGCTGAAGCACTTGAAGGCCTCCACATTTGTTCTTCACAAGTGGATCGTTGGAGGCCTAATGAAACAAACACGCACACAAACACAAGTGCCCATTTCATGAGAGGGCCCAAACGATCAAGCAGACGGAGGAACTGAAAGGAAAGATGTCTCTCGTGGCCTTCTGATCTCAATCAAACTGAGGATGCCCACTCAGGCTGTTGTGAAAACACATCAGAGCATCACTGAAAAGTCAATTGTTGGTCAGTTATTTTCATACTAATCAAATATAGTAAATGAGTAAATAAGTAAGTCTGACTGTGCCCATTGCATCAAAAGTATTAAGGTTTCAGGAAAAGAAAGGTTTACATCTAATTAATCGAAAAAAAAAAACATAAATGTTTTCCTGTATGAATTATTTGTGGGAAGAAAAGTCGTCACATTTGTGCCTGTGTGTGCTATGATGGCAGATTGGTATCACGCGCAGCTTGGTGATAACTCAGACCTCACCTTGTCCATCAGCTTCTCTTCTTGAAGGGAGAGGATCTCGTTTAAGGAGTTCAGTCTGACTGTCAGAAGCTCCGTCGTCATCAGAAGAGCCGCTTTCTCTTTGTTCAGCTTCTACAAAGTGTCCCCATTTACACACAGATTTCTGTCAATTTTTATGAAACAACCGATATTATGACGTAAAATAAACGTTTCCTTAACTATTGCTCAGTTAACTTTGCTAAAAAGAACATTTTACAGCAGCTTATTACGATCGATATCGTATGTATTTTCTCTCACCTCGACCGATTCGTTTAATCGCTCCTTCTCTCCTTTCTCTGGGGCCAGCTGGCCGATGTAATTTCTGAGGCTGTGCAGCGTTGCAGATTGTGTCTCGAACGCTTGTCCCATTTGACTGAAAAATAATCAACAACAGCCCCCGAAAAACAGTCAGTGAATCTGACTACAAAGTGCTTCAGAGGCTTAAATCTCTTTAACTTTAGATTGAGCGCGCCACCTTAAATGTTCTTTCAGCCCGTCTCTCTCGGCGGAGACCTCCATCAGAGAGCTTTTTAACTGCAGCACCTCAGAGGTTATTGATTGAAGTCTGTCCTGTAGTTCTCCGTTTGTTTTTCTTGCTGCATCCAGCTCTGCACAATGGGACGCACTCAACTGTTGCAACTGACAGAGAGAGGGGGGGGAGGCAAACAAATGAACGTGTTTTAAACATACAAATTAAGACGCAACGTGTTATCATTCCCTGCAGAAACAGTCCCTTTTTTTTTAATGTCCCAACTCGCTTCCCTCCAGAGGAAGGTTATAGCGATGGGGCCGACCTTCCTCTGTGTTCTTCAAGGATACTTCAGCCTGCGCGCTGAGCTCTTGGATGTAACACCTTGAGCAAGAGGGAGGTCGCCCAAAATCTCTGGGGCTTTACAACGGCGACTCGCAAAGACTCCGCCACGCACCTCAAGCTCCTGCTCCTCCCGCGTTTCCTCCAGTTGCTGCGACAGTCGGAGCACCTGCTGCTTGGCCTCCTCTTCGGCCTGCAGCCTCCACGCTTCAGCCTTCTTCGCCATCTCCCGGGAATCCTCGACATGTCTTCTCAGCGTTGCGATGTCATCACTCGATACCGCTTTCAGTGTCTCAAGCTGCAGGAAGGAAGTTTATTCATGAAAAGAAACTTAATTTAGGAAAGTCACTCAATTAAAGGTGACCAAAAGTTTCCATCGAGATCACAAAGGCGTTCGAAAAAGAAGAAGAAGCATCAGACTACAATCTGCAGAAATGAGTTGCACGACGGCAGGAACTCCCCAGTGACTGTTGTCTACGGGAGTGTCAAAATGAAATGTTTTGTCGGTAAACATCATTACCTGTGAGCTTATTTTCTCCTTCTGTGCACTGCAGAGACTGAGCTCCTCTCTGACTTGGCTCAGTTCCCTCTTAGTCTGAGACAGCTCTCCACGCATTGTTTCCACCTCGCGACTGTGCCTGTTTGTATAAAAGTTGTTGGGTCTTAGACGCCCTGCAGACGACTTATCCCAACTTCTGAGAGGTGAGGTCACACTTGGAATTGGAGGCCAATGAGAGCGGTGGCCTAAGTCCAGCTCCTACCTGCTCAGGGCAGAGTCTTTGTCCCGGATCTCGTCTCTGTAGCTCTCCGCCATCTCCCTCAGAGCCTCCACCTGACCCTTCAACCGCCCGGCTTCGGCTTTGTGCTTCTCCACCTCCAGCTGCCACTCCGGCTCCAGCCTGGACCACTGCTCAGCTCTCTCTGAAGATCTATATTTGGCAAACAGGAGCTGGTGATTTGCTCACAATTTCAAAACTGTAAGAAGAGATATCCTGGATACACGTTGCTCCTGGTTATACCTTGCTCTATTATCTGACAAGTGATCCATGAAAGGGGCTCCTCTGAAGCCGTCTCTGTGGAGCTTCATCAGCCTCTGATTTTCCCTCCTCAGCTCCAGGGCCTCCTGCTGGCCCTGACTGATGGGGAGCCAGGGGTTGATGGCGGCAGGATCCCCCGATGGCACCGATGCTCCTCCGGGCTTCATCCAGGAGATGAGTGGCGGTGTCACCGGGATTTGAACGCCTCTGAGTGTCGCAGCAGGCTGGATACTCGATGCGAAATGTGACGGGGGTACAAGGTTTTCCGGGTTACTTCCTGAAAAAACACATAAATTATCTTTGTTATTGTTAAAAAGTTTGGGCATTTTCAGACTCAATTTTTGAAGTTAAAGGTGTTTATTCAAACTATTGACTGTTAAACAGATGAAAGGAAACCCGTACGAGTGCGGACGGAACAGACAGGAGCTTACTTGGTTCCGTTACCGGGGAGATAAAGTCGGTCGGTACGACCAGCCTGTCCTTCCCACCAGCAAGTCTCTCCATGTTTTGCAGACACCACAGTGCGCTGAATCAACACAGCACCGGTTCGGTAGCTGCAGCCTTTATTCTCCCGCTCCCTCACGTCAGCCACCGTTGCCTTAGTTACGAGCTACAACTGTGACCCGCGGAGAGCTCCGTTTACGCCAGCTGCGTTAGCGTTAGCCGCGTTTTCTTCATCTCGCGTCGCTTAATGACGCAAATAGCAGCAACGTGCCTGCTAATAACTCGGAACTTATGAAAAACTGAGCCAAGTTTATTTGACGTGAATGACAACAGCGCGGTGCATCACGGGAAAATTTGAGGAACCTGACGGTATTGTAGGTTTTAGCTCCCTCAGTAATGCCTCGCAGGTTCTGTTCTGCTCATATATATAGGGGCCACTGTTTCTCTTTAAGTCTCTGCGTCAATATAGCACAATTCAGTGCGGAATGATCAGAGAAAGAGCACGACGAGTTAAAAGTCTCAGGATCAGATTTCCTAGTAGACGAAACTCAGGTAAAATAGGCTCATTTAGGTCCATCTGCAGGCAGAGATATGGAGTAGATTGGTGATGCATTTGTGTCATGACGATATAAAGGCCCCGTGCTGATCAAGACATACTTTGGTGAGAACAATTTCCAAAAAAAGGTTGTTTTTTTCTTCTTATTGGAATAAGTTTGAGAGCCACTGTTATGATCCACTTATCTGTTCCTCAGATTGACTTGCAGAATGTGTTTTCATCCTCCGGAGTGTGATTGCAGTTGTTGCTCTGGTAGCACTGAGTTCTCAGGAGATACGACAGGAATGGCCAAAATAAACCTAATGGGGTGATAATCTGCAGCTGCACCATTCCTCCTTAGCATGGGACTCCCGGACCTCAAGAGCACCCAGGGGTGTCTGACAAGCAGACCATATTTTGCATAATATTGCCACTCTTGCAGAGAAGGGCACATTGAGCAGGGTCATAAGTGCGTGTTTGTATGTTAATAGGTGTTAATTAGCTCATGTAATAGATTTTTTGGACTGTGCTTCTTCCAACTGTAAATTATCAGCACGTCACTAATTCATTTTAAACGTTGGGGAAACGTTGGCAGATTTCTGTTCTCACCCGCTCTGCCAAAACGCAGACACTATATAGGTGCTTCAAATCCATAAAGAGCAAACATGCAGCTCGCTTCACAGAAAGGGCCACCATTTTTTGCGCCTTTTTTTTTCTTGCTGTAGTGCTTTCAGCAGCTATTTCTGTTTGCTCTTACCTGCAGTATATCCTCTTCTCTGCTGCTGCCATGACCCACTTTCCCCAGGGGTTCATTAAAGTTTGATTTAATCGAATCTATTTATGGTGTATTCAAGGAACAAAAAGACATTTCAGTTGGGATAAATATCTTAAATAACATTTTTGCTGTGTATTCACACAGAAGAACCTATATGAAGAAAAGTTTGAACCCACATTTTTTTTGCCGAACGACTGAGAAGGAAAGCTGCTATTTAATGTGGATATTCTTAATGTACATGGTGGATGAGGAGCAACGTGAGCATGCTGTGCAATATTTGAACATGCTGAACATGTTGTGTGCTTTCAGGCAGACACTGCAGTGAGTGCTCGAGAAGGAAGCAGAGTAAAAGACTGATCAGAAGAAGCCAAAAGGAAATTCAGTAAACAAAAAGATTGACTCACCAAAAAATCAAACAGTCACAATCAGATTGTAGCTCTATTTGTTTGGGGAAATGTAAAAGCTGAACAAGGTGAATGTTCACTGCCTGCATTGTTTGACTCATCACTGAAATCTAATGAGGATTTTTGAAACATACAAACAGGAGCGTGTGAATTTTCCCCCTGAAGAAGAGCGAGCAAAAAACTGATTTCCAAACTTCATTGTGTTAGAAGCCCTCCCGCAGGTCTGTGCGGCTGGACCTGTCTGCCAGGCTTTTTTTTGAGATCCACAAAACAGTTTCAAATAGTTCCTCGCAATTTGAAATAGAGGTATTGTTGCAACTGGCACCTGTCGGATCTCTCTCTTCTTTTCTTCGGAGAGCCCAGACATACTTGATGATAAGCTCATTTTAGCCACTTCTATGAGCAATCTTGTTCGAGCCACCACCCGCTGTTTGCGACCAAGGGCAATGTCAGTTGTATTCATGAGTGAACTCCGAGCTCTTTCCATCTCTAAACGGCGCTGTCAAGCAAGCATTTCTCCTTCTCTTCACAAAGCAACTCAAGGACCCATCTGGCAGTTTTGCAGAAGGCTCTCTGATGACAACAGAGAGTCTCTGTGGCCTCAACAAGCTCCTTCCGAACATGTGCCTCGTGCAGCATATTCACGTTCCAGGAGCTCACGGGGACGCCTCATTTTCTGCTCAACAAGTGTGATGGGGTAATAAAAAGTCAGGTCGTGATGAGACAGTACTCTTGCCGCACTCCCGATGGGAATAAATCCATTCGTTTATCCGACAATGGCAGAAGTCAGAGTACATCCTGGACATGTTGCCAGCCAATCTCGGGGCTCACAAAGACGGAGACAGACAATCACAGAAGTGAGGACTCAATCTCGTGTCGCCAATTAGTCTAACAAGCGTGCTT
>JAUESE010000008.1:7012953-7039623 GCA_032274725.1 Malacoctenus triangulatus
AACGCTTTTGCAGCATCACTCCAACATCACAGCAGATGTGTGTGTGTGTGTGTGTGTGTGTGTGTGTGTGTGTGTGTTTTCAGATGTGTTTTTCGCCTCCTCACACGGATATATAAAGATCAGTATTCAGTGATTCGCACCTGTGTGAGCGTGGCTTTGCTCTTTTGAGACATTTTGTCTCTGAAAGGTTACCAGCAAGCTAATATAAAAAAAAAGCGATAGCTGCTTGAGATATTCCACACGTCCATCCATCCCTCATACCTGCTTTGCTCCGAGTGAGGCTGCAGAAAGCCGGGGGCTATCACAGCTGACTGTGGGCGGTAGAGAGGGGACGCCATTGAGAGGGTCACCGGTGCATTTCAGAGCCGGAGCATCAGCTGCTGATAGCGGGGTGATACTTTTATCTCAAGATAGTCTGTCCTAATTTCTCCTCTCTCCTTCCTCCTCAGATTTGTTCGCACTGAGATGAGAAGTGGAAGTGGGGGCGTTTCATACCTGGCTGAAGTGTATTTGGATTTCGTAACTGTCGGATCTAACGGCGCAGTGAGTGATGTCTGTTTGACAGGGTCGCTGCAGAGGGACTAAACAGGCATTACGGTGTGCATTTGTATCGTGCAAGGGGCACTGTCTTGTCCAGACCATGTGGCTGGCTACATTTAGAGACCATCTGTTGCCTGCACACCTGCTACATCAGCAAGAGACTGCAACCATCACCCACTGTGCTCTTCTTTGGTGGATATTATGTTCCTGCTGGTCGCTGACCAAGGCCACGAGCCAGAAATTCTACCCCACCGTGACCACCCAGTTTGGGAAGCTGCGAGGCCTTCGGGTCCCCGTGCCCAGCGAGGTCCTCAGGCCCGTCGATCAGTACCTGGGGGTCCCCTACGCCGCCCCGCCCCTGGGCGAGAAGCGCTTCATGCCCCCCGAGCAGCCTTCCTCCTGGTCAGGTGTCAAGAACGCCACCCACTTCATGCCCGTGTGCCCCCAGAACATCCACAGCACCGTGCCAGAGATCATGATGCCTATATGGTTCACCTATAACCTGGACACAGTAGCCACGTACATTCAGGACCAGAGTGAAGACTGTTTATATCTAAACATCTACGCGCCGACGGATGACGGTGAGTTGGCGCGGCCGGGCGGACGGCCCGCGCCCGCCGATGGCCGTCGCCGTGACCCTGACGTTGTCCTGTGCTCATCATAAATCATGTGTGTTCTGACCACTGCTCGCGTCATCGCTGCCGCCAGTGGCTGATTTACCATCCAGTGTCATCATTGTCCGACATGTTGCCATCACATCGATAAGCAGGAAACTATCCGGTAGCTATGGCAACTCCAGTTGTTGCCCTGATGCCACTGAAGGGATCTTTTATAGAGTCACGTGAAGACACACTTAAACTAGAAAGGTGCGAGGTGTGTGTGCTTCTGTTGGTACCCGGCGGACATGCGATGAGAAATTGCAAAGGTAAGGTGCTTTTAAAGTCCACCTGAACTGAGCCATGACTTCTTCTAAAACTGATAAACCGAGCTTATTTTGCTGTCACCACTGCGCATCAACTGTAATTGCGAGGATTACTCAGAAGATCCGGTCGACGTAGAAGTGCTGGCTTTCCATGTTTTGCCGGAAAATTTCCTTTATATTAGCGAGTCACTGCTTTGTTCCGACAGTGTGTCTGCTGGGGGCCAATTAGTGAGGTACAGGAGTCAGCTGTCTACCGCATGCTGAATCCTTCCCTCTTTTTGTAGCTAATAGAACTGTGAAATGAACCAGCAAGGGAACACTTTGTGAGTCTCTGTGTATCTGTAGATTAACAGAACAATATCATATCACAGTGATGCTGCCGCTTTTTCTCCATCCAGTGTTGACAAACAGATTCCTCCAACTCAGATTGCCTCAAAACACCAATTAAACACGATTCCCCGTCAATGCGTCGTCTTTTCTCGCGAGCATTTAGCATAATGCAAAACCTTCGGCATTCAAAGCTGAATCGCGTTCAGCTGTGTATGTAACATGCGCCTCTTTGACGGGCTTTTTCTATGGTAGCATAGCAACAACAGATAAACAGCCTGCTTGAGAGGTAGCTGTCCAAAATGGTGCAGCCCACATTTTATAAAGCCCCCTCGGCAGGGAGCTGCATGCCGGTGGGCCTCCTTCACCTGGCACACAAACCTGGTAATTAAATTTCACATTTACATTTTTTGTGTCAGAAGAAAAAGGCATAACCCTTTTTGCTCCATACATTTTATTTCTTCAGACTCTGTCATTGCTTATTTAATATGCACCTCAGGCAGTCTGGGACTTTATTGTTTGTTTCACTGAAGCCTGTTCTCGTTCCCATTTATCCGCAGCGCCTTTTTTAAACTGTCAAGTTTGAGGCTTTGATTCGAAGAAGGAAAAAAAAAAACTGTGGTGTTTTATTTTTATCATTAATTTCCCATTGAAGAAAGAAAACAGAGGTTTCTAAAATTGTTATTTGTTCAATTATCAACATCACATTTTTTAAATAAGTGTCCTGCAGAAGGTAACCTGAAGACACAACAACTGTGGAAACACAGAAAAAGCGACCAAGTCACTAAAGCATTCAAAACAGTCTGACTGTGTAGATGTCCGCACATCAAATTAACATGTAGCTCTTCAAAATACTCGCCAAGAAATACTCGACTGGAATCACAAACATTTATTTGGTAGCTGTCATAGTACAACTCTCTCCTCGATCCCCAGATGTTTCTACGGTTCTACAGTTTCATTTAGCAGAAGCCTTTGTCCAAAGATACGTACAACACAAGCAAGAATTTAGACAGTAGGAAAAGCTTTAGTAAGTGCGACACAGTGCAAAAGTTTGTTGATTTAGCCACAGGAGCTTCATCAAGTGCCCTTTTTTTCCCCGATAGCGACAGCAATTAAACTAACAATCTAAGTTCTGTGAACTACAACACGTATCACACATATCCAGCGTGGTCACGAAATGTCATTCAGTAATGTCCTCCTTGTTTCCTTCCTTCTACCTACCACTCTGATTAGATAACACACTAAGCCAACGATGCTATTTTTCAATTCTGTGATTCTCTTTTCCCTCATGTGAATCCCAGGGAGCCAACACAAGAAAAAGGGGGCGGCTTTCTCACATGCTGAGACTCATATATCTGAAGGTATTTTTTTTTAAGAGCTCAAAGTCTTGATGCATGTTACAATCTGTAGTTTTCTGACTTCTCGGGGATCTGCCGGCGTTCTTCCATCTGAGTGGAATGAAAAGAAAAAGAAAATGCTGTTATCTGATTTCTGATTACGCAAGTTTGCCCGTTTCTGAATCTCTTGTCTGGAATTGAGCCGTGTTGTGGTCCTTTCAGTAAGAGCTACATCTCTATTGCCATGCACATTGATTCCCAGATTGCATTATCTACTTATCTGTCTTACAGTCCCTTCTAAAGAGAGTCATTAGTCAATATAATAAATTGGCCTCAAAACATGAAATATAGATTTTCTATTTTCTGCAGAAAAAAGAAAAAAAAAACCTGTCACGGTTTCGGCTTGTGGCTCCAACAGTAGTAGCGAGTGAGCGCTCAGCGTATTGTGTTATTTTTAATGTGCAGAGTCAAATCACTACATTTTTCTGCTTTCCATCTGATCCAGAAGTTTTTATGTGTTGCTCCGCACAAGTGTGCTTGATCGAAGCTGAACATGCAAAATATAACTGTTTATTATATTTCTACTCATACACTTCTGTCAGAGTGCAACTCCCATGCATCTTCTGAATGTCATTACAGCTTTTGGACTTCAGGCCTGTCATCCTGGCTTGCTTCTGAGCACATTTCTCTAAGCAACCCCCCCCCTCCTCCCCCCCTCCCCATACCTCATACTGAACAGTTGGGACATAAAGTTTTAGGAACAGAGTGCCATTAATTCTCCGTTTTACCACAGTTGCCCCTGCAGTCGTTTACTCAGCATGTGTATGTGTGTGTGTGTGTCTTTGTGTGTGTGTGTCTTTGTGTGTGTGTGTCTTTGTGTGTGTGTGTTGATTTTGCAGATATAAGGGACTCGGAGGCGCGACCCGTGATGGTTTACATCCACGGAGGCTCCTACATGGAGGGCACGGGGAACATGATGGATGGCAGCGTTCTGGCCAGTTATGGGAACGTTGTCGTGGTTACGCTCAACTACAGAATTGGGATACTAGGTGATGGCAGCATCTGTGTGCGGTTACTCCTAAAGGGTTGCTCTGCTTAACTTCCTGACATCCTGGCCGGCTGATTTTTGGGGAAACTTTCCACTCACAATTCGTTTAAGATTGACTCTTCACTCGATCCCATTTTCTTGTGTTCAACAATACATTGTGGTGTTTTATGCAAATGAACTAACTGTTTCCCAGCAGCTTCTATACAAACCAAAGATTAGGTGGAAATAATCTATTTAAAAACAACAATCTCTTTTGATCTTCCTCAGAGAAATTAAATATTTGATGTAAGCGATGTCTCAAAGAGGTGGTGAGTTTTTCAGGATAACACAGAATGATATATTACATAAATCAATCAGACATGACTGAAATGTAATTCAACGTAAAAACAAAATTTTACTGATATTTTTGCATTTTGTCTACACATGCACTTTAATGCTTACACTGTTTTTATTATATCTTTTTAAAAAGATAAGGAAAAGAAGTCGAAGGGTTAAACTGCAAGAATAAACAATACTTATATTTATTCTCTCCCACTCATGCAGCTTTCTTTTGTCTGGAAAAAAGTGGGACCGGGTGGGAAAATGCAAAGATTAACAACTTTGCCAAGTGACAGCATGATATCCTGACATCAGTTAATTTGCATACAAGTGTTGTCATCGGAGGAAAAGTGTCATAAATTCTTATCTGGGCTTGTCCCTGTTGTGTAAAATCAGTTTCCTAGCCAGTCTGAAAGGCTAATTACCCTCGCTTAGAAGAATTTATCTGATCTGTCCACCATTATCAGCTCCCGCCTTTCTTGAAAGTAGGACGATTTAACTACAACACAAAGGGAAGCAGCCTTCACAAGGTCAGGTTTTTTGTTTTTTTGGAGGAGGGCGGGGGGTTGTTTCCCCCGGTTTAATATTCCAAACAGTAAAGTGTTTGGTTGAGATGAGACGAGAGAATGACTGTAAGGTTTATTTATTAATGCATGCTAAATGTTATGGAGGCACATGTTCAGTTTAGACAAGCGGTGCCTGTTTGGAGGAGACGACAAAAAAAAAAAAAAGTGAAGTGCTGTGTGAGAGTGCAAAAGCATCTTTACACCTGAGGGGGAACGTTGTCAGTTCATTGAGATGCCCTGCTGGGCTACAGCTTCAGATCAAAGGCGGGAACATATACCACCGAGCTCCACTTCAGCACCGGCTCTGTTGTGTCTCTGGATGTATCAGGCTTTCTCAGCACCGGCGACCAGGCAGCCAAAGGAAACTACGGGCTCCTGGACCAGATTCAGGCCCTCCGCTGGATCAGTAAAAACATCGGCTACTTCGGAGGGGACCCGGGTCGCATCACGGTGTTTGGATCGGGGATCGGCGCCTCCTGCGTCAGCCTGCTGACTCTGTCCCACCACTCAGAGGGTAAGAAGCTGCAAACCCCCCAATTTGAAGTTATTTCAAACTTCTTTCTCGAGTGGTAATTAACGCGATCATGCATATCCAGTGTCAGTATGCACGAACCCAGGACTCCAGATTTCATCCTCTGAAGCACCTTCGTTTTTCATCTCCTCACACAGTATTTTCTCATCATTTTAGAATTTGGTTTGGTTTGTTTCAAGTGTTGCTCCCAACTGTCTGGCAGGGAGATGAAGTGTTATGATATGAGAGTAGGGTAAAGGAAGTATTCGTTAAGTAAGTGATTGCTTTTGTTCCCCCTCGACTCAATCTAATCAGGCTAAAAGCTCTGCCTCTTAAAACGCGAAGCTCTTTAAAGAAGCCTACCGGCATTATATGGTTTTCATCATGTCGTCAGGTTCACCTGTGAACACCGATTTTTACCATTCCTGCTGATTTATATTTCAGTCCCTCAGCATCAATCCCCTCCCTCCCCCCCTTGTTTACTTGCCTGCAGTGTCCAGGAAATATCTCAGATACCAGTGATTGGGATGCAACTGTCATTGTTAAACCTTGAAGAAAAACACAGTTTGGCTCAAACACGAGTGGAATTATGATGAAGCAGAAATAGTTTGAATACTCTGTGGAAAAGTGATGCTTTTTCTACAGATACGGCCACTGGGCTGTAATTGAATGTAGCATATTTTTCAGGTTTGAAATTTCTCTCCATATCGGCACTACTTTGTAATATTCGAGTCTATTTAATTTCAGCTCGAATGCCTTTCAGATACATTAACAGATAGTTAATGAAAAGAGCTGCACGATGGGGTGGCGGTCAGCAAAGGTTTCCGTGGGGCCCTTCAGGTGGGGCCGTTCTCTGCAGAGTGTGCATCCCCCTAAAAAAGCGTGCATATGAGGTAAATCGGTGGCTCCAAATCCTCCGTAGGTGTGAATGTGCGTGAGATGGCTGTCAGGCTGCGTTTGCCCCGCGACACACCGGCGACCTGCTCGCCCGACGCGAGCGAGGAGCTGCTCCGGCCCCCCCACTTAGACGGAAAACACGGTCCGGAGGATGCGTGAGTTTCCACGTGAATGCTTTGCCACGCCAAGCGAATGCCGTTCCCCACTAAAAACGCGAATCTCCTGCGTTGCCATTTCACTGTCCTGGCTCCTCCACTGCAGCCGGGCTAAAACCACAACGAGGGCGGAAACTAGGGGGGGGTTTCATCAGCGCCAGCGAGGCTGCGGCGGCCGTCCTTTGTGAGATCTGTGCTGGATGTCCTGTCGCTCGGCTGCAGCAAATGCACAAAGACCTCCGGCTGTCTTTGAAGTAGACTGGCTTGCTGCTGGCCTAAAAAAAAGAAAAAAAAATTGAAATAAATGACAGCAAAGGAGGGAGAAAGTGACACTGTCCCTGCACTTTTTTTTCCCAGCGACTGATACGCCTTAACCTCACCAGAATATTCAGTTGATACATATCACTTGTCATTTTTAGATGGTAGATACAAAATCCCCAGAGACAGAGGTGACGCACTGCATATAAACAATTCAACAGAGCGGCGTGTTTACTGTATCAACATTGAAGGATCAGGGTTACTGCATATTCAGCTCTCTGCACACACACCCTACACCGCACAGTTGGCATCAGCAGTCTATACGTGTAAGCCACACAGCTTGTTAGACACACAGCATTAACGATTCCACAATTACAGTATGTCTGTGAGGAGCTGGTGCAGGGAAAAGTAGGCACCCCCTTACTGAGGCTGTGCTGCAAATTGATCATTAGTTTGACGTGCTATCACTGTCATCTGCATAAAGAAACAAGTAAGAGGATCAGCAGAGAATAGCAGGAATTTGGGGCACTTTTAGTCGGTATTTTTTGAAAGCAGCGGGAGCCAACATCCTATTACTGGTTTATTTCTTCCACCGGCTGCTTTACTTACTCTCACTCAGCTTAACAATCTGACCTGAACACTTTTCCGACTGTTTTATCTTGCCAACAAGTAATCAAAGAGCGTCACATGTGGTCCCTCTTTCATCCACCTGTGTGACAACGGGCCCCGGATTTAATTGTGAATAGCAATTAGTCCAAAGTGGATCACATAAATGCATAGAGCAGCTCAGGATGCTATAAATAACGATGATTTGGAGGGTTGAGCGCTGTTCTCTGAGCCTTTGTCCTTTCTCTTTTTGTTCTGAATGTGTGTGTCCCAAGGTCTGTTCCACCGAGCCATCATCCAAAGTGGCTCGGCACTCTCCAGCTGGGCCGTCAACTACCAACCGGTCAAGTACACCCGCATGCTCGCCGAGAGAGTTGGCTGCAACGTGCTGGACACGGTGGACATGGTTTCCTGCCTGCAGAAGAAGAGCGCGAAGGAGCTGGTGGAGCAGGACATCCAGGCCGCGCGCTACCGCGTGGCTTTCGGCCCCGTCATCGACGGCGACGTCATCCCAGACGACCCCGAGATCCTGATGGAGCAGGGCGAGTTCCTCAACTACGACATCATGCTGGGCGTCAACCAGGGGGAGGGGCTGCGCTTCGTGGAGAACGTGATGGACCTGGAGGACGGCGTGTCCGGCAGCGACTTTGACTTTGCTGTGTCAGACTTTGTGGACAGCTTGTATGGCTACCCAGAGGGGAAGGACACGCTGAGGGAGACCATTAAATTCATGTACACAGATTGGGCGGACAAAGACAACCCGGAGACCAGGAGGAAGACCCTGGTGGCTCTCTTCACTGACCACCAATGGGTGGAGCCCTCTGTGGTGACGGCCGACCTGCACGCCCGCTACGGCTCGCCGACGTACTTCTACGCCTTCTACCACCACTGCCAGAGCCTCATGAAGCCCGTGTGGTCGGACTCGGCGCACGGGGACGAGGTGCCTTACGTGTTTGGCATCCCCATGGTGGGCCCGACGGATCTGTTCCCCTGCAACTTCTCCAGGAACGACATCATGCTCAGCGCCGTGGTGATGACGTACTGGACCAACTTTGCAAAGAGCGGGTGAGTAACAGACTTGCAATCGATTGGGACACATGATGGGACTTTTTTGTCACTGATTTGCACGCATCGGGTTGTCGTTAGGCATCTAATTGCTCGTTTCTGTCTTGGCGGAGAAAAAACTGTTGGCTTGTGAAATAATTTCCCATTTTTTTTAAAATGCCCCGCCTCTAACTCATGCCGCAGTTGCTCGTCCTTCGCCAGAATGATAAAAGGACTGTAAGATTCCGCCTCTCGTAGTGACTCCTGCATAAGAGTAGCCTGAACTCCCACTGACATTGCTTCCAAACTCGTCGCCATTCTGGTTCACTACAGCGCCCACGTCTCAAAATGTTCTACGGTCTTTATTGACTTATATTGATTCTTTACCGTAAAAACACATAAGAACTCATCCAAGTCGGTGCGAGTTTGGTCGGCTTCCACAAGAATCCAAACGGTGCGAACTCGTTAATTAGTTTGACTGCATAATGAAGGTAACGCGGAGTGCTTTAAAACCAGGCATTCCTTCTGTGTATACTCACATCAACTGAATATATTGTGTGCAAATCAACTAATGAGAGCCGTGCCCTTTCAAACGCTGGGCTGTCTGTGTTGTTTTTTCTGAGGGCCCGGATTGTATCGGGACTCCACTTTAAATGCATGCACCAACATCTCGTAACGCAGGGCTGATTTTTCTAAAGGTGAAGGATTCTTAAGATTACAGCGCAGCTCACATCAATGTCTAACGGAGAGGTTATGAAGGAGAGTAAACGTGAAGAGGCAGTAAAGACGTGCTCTATAAACCTCAACCAACTTTGCTGTGACTTCAAGGAGCGACACAGATTGTGGCTGCAGAAATACATCACTGTACGTTCATGTTTTAGGGTTACGTTTGACGATTTCTGATTGGCGGAGTGACCTATTTATTAACTGTGATGGTGAAATAGAGGTTTTTGTTTCCAATTGACTAAAAAGAGAGAAAAAAACATTCTATCTTGTGTGTATCTATCTGCCCTTAGATTTCCTGTGGGCCCTCGTGATCTATGTATCTTAGACGACGGAAGATTTTTTCATCTTAATAAAGTTTCTCAGTTTTCAGCTCGGGAGTTTATTATCCGAGACAGGCTGCGGTCTGATGTTGACCTGAAATTACACTGAGCCTGACTCAGCAGCGGAGACGCCCGCTGCTGAAAGTGCAACAGAGTGAAGCTCTGCAGCTCTCCTTCTGACGACTTGTTTTGCAATTTGTCACACGGAGGCAGAGATTCGCGGGGTGTTTTTGAAGATAAGAGACACCTCAGCGAGCTGTGTCGTGGATGCGTGCTCTGTTGTTACACTGCTGCCGTGCCGGGATCCAGTGAATCTTTATAGATGTTGACCCCTGCCGACGGTAGGCACGGGGGGGTCACTGTAGGCCGCTGTTTCAGTGAGTCGGAATGAGGTAATGCTGAGCCCTTGAGGAGAGCCAGTGACATTACATCCTGCGCTCCAAGACAGAGTCCTATTTTTCTCGCTGCAGTGCCACCGTTTTATATAAAACTAGACTGTCGTCGTTACATTTGGAGTTTGTACGTCGGAGCAACGCGACTGAAATCATTATCACAATAATATTGCAGAGCTTCCTCTGGAATAGTGCCCATCGTCGTGTGCCAAATGCAAGCAGAACCACGAAAAAATTGAACAAATGTTCAGTGCATTTAGTCATGTTCCAGTGTATACACAAAGAAATCAATATCAAATTTGTTTTGTTATTATAGAAGCTGTTCCTGCATCATTTATTTGTCCCACCAAACCCCCACATCAATAAACAAAATTGTATTATCGCAGAATGATTCTGCCCGAGTGTCGAGTCGTATTAGGCGCCGCTGCTGTTGCGTGACATCCTCACAACATGCATCTTCTGTGTTTGCAGGGATCCTAACAAGCCGGTGCCGCAGGACACCAAGTTCATCCACACCAAGGCCAACCGCTTCGAGGAGGTGGCCTGGTCCAAGTACGACCCCTACGACCAGCTGTACCTGCACATCGGCCTCAAGCCCCGCATCCGCGACCACTACCGCGCCACCAAAGTGGCTTTCTGGAAGCACCTGGTGCCCCACCTCTACAACCTCCACGACATGTTCCACTACTCCTCCACCACCACCAAGGTCACGCCGCTCGATCCCACCCAGTCCAACGGCAAGAGGTCCGGCAGCACCGGCCGGCCCCCCGTGTCCACGTCCCACAGCGACGGGGAAGGCGGCCGAGAGATGGGCCCCCTGATAATGCCCAACCCCAGAGATTACTCCACCGAGCTCAGCGTCACCATCGCCGTCGGCGCCTCGCTGCTCTTCCTCAACGTCCTGGCCTTCGCCGCGCTCTACTACCGCAAGGACAAGCGCAGCCGGCAGGACACGTCGCAGCAGCCCAGCCCGCAGCGCGAGAGCAAGGGCAACAACGCCGGCCACGCCACCACGGTGGACGAGACGCTGTCGTCCCAGAGGAACCAGTGCGAGGCCCTCCACAACCCCCTCCACGTCTCGCCCAGCTTGGACTACACGCTCGGCCAGCGCCGCTCCCCCGACGACATCCCCCTGATGACCCCCAACAACATCACCATGATCCCAAACTCGCTCATGGGCCTGTCCAACATGAGTCCCTACAGCACCTTCCCTGCCGGGTACAGCTCTGCAGGCCTGCCCAGCACCCACTCCACCACGCGGGTATAGTCCGGCCAGAGACGCAGCCGAGAGATGTGACGTACACGAAGCCTGGAAAATGTAAAGCTGTATTTAGGATGTGTAGGTAAAGTAGGATTGAATATGTTCGTTCTGTCGTTTCCAAAGGTGTCCGACCACCAACATCCTGCCTTTGCTCTCTCTCATGATAGGAAGTCTAACTGCAGAGTCATTTTATAATAATCATTTTCAAAGGCAGACAAAAAGAAGAAGTGCATTTCATTTTCCACTTTGGCTTTTTTGGAACTTTACCTAGCAAGAACTTAGTATAATGTTTATACAGTTGGATTTGTATGGGAAGCTTTTTCTTACTCTGTGATATCTATTTTGATCTCGTGGAACTAAGTGACACTACAACTCGCGGCGGACGGAGATGAGATCGGGAAGAGCAGAAAAGCAGTATTATTATTCCTATTATCAAGCTATTTTATACATATTTCTCATGGTGCATTGCTTATTATGAAAAATGTATTTTTACTGTAATTACTTTCAAATGCCTTGTACATCGCTTACATAAAGGAATTACTGTGGAGTCATAACTGCAATGGATCCAAACTTTACTCAGATACTGCTCACACGTGGTAAAACCTGCTAGTGCAAAATATAGCACCAGTGCGTGTGTGTGTGCGTGTGTGTGTGGGTGGGTGAGTGGGTTGGTGGGTGTGGGTGTGTGTGTGTGTGTGTGAGCGTGCGGTTGGGCGAAAGCTTCAGTACAAAAGTGTAAATTAGGCATTGTTTGAGATTAACCATTCACTTCGGCATATGTAGTGTTGTGTAATTTATTGTAGTCTATTTGAGTATCCTTGCTATCTTTTGGTTTATTGTGCTCTTGAATTTTCTTTGCTTAGTACATGGTAGGAATATAACTTCTGCTTCACTACGAAAAGAGACTTGCTTAAGATGTGTTTTCCTACTCTAACCAACTCTCATGGTTCCTTTGGCTTGGCTTGTTTGTACAGAATAAACCTTAGATCAACATTTTATTTGTCGTTTGTTTATGAAAACTGTAAGGTCTTCAGAAAGATGACTGTAATAACATTGTAATTGTATGTATACCAACTCAATTATTCACATTTTAAAAAGGAGTTTGATGAACTTTACAGATTATTGCTCCTCCTCCAAGTGGTCTGGACCCCGCAAGCATAGCGAGTTATAACCAGGGGCCGCGCTTCACTGAATGGACATGATGGACGTTTGGCTTTGAGATTTGATTTCTTTGAACTTATCATAACATTGTTTAATCGACATGAGCCAACTATTAAAATGATTTTTGGACCTAAGAATGAGTCTTGTGAGAAATGTGGATCTGTCACTGAAAAAAATTTGGGGGGGGGGGGGATTACAAATATGTGAAACTGAAGTCATCTCAGGCAGGCATTGGGTTTGTGCAAGCGTTTACTTAATGTTCATGCTGCTCTCGTGTGCTGGAATTTATATTTATGCAACTTCTTCAAAAAGTAAAGTGGAGTGAGTCCAAGTCTGGTGAAAAATGGGACCACAAAAATACAAATCAGCATAGTTTTGCATATAAAAAAGTGTAAATTGTATTTTGGATAGTTTTGGATCGTAGATGTTTTTCCATAAAAATGTTTCACCATAGAAATAACAGAAATAGCAAAGAAAGTGAATTTGTGATCACTCTCTGAGTTCAGAGTGGTGCCCTCTGACTTCACTGCCGCTCAGTCCCACATCGCCTAATTTCAGCATCTCTCTGGCTCTGCTGTGCTGCGCTTGTATCAAGTGAATGGGTGTTATCGGGCCTCTGCAGGGCGTCAGGGTGACCCATTCATTTGAATCAGGTGTTCCGGAGCAAAGACGTTTTTCTCGGCCAAAATCTGGAGGCTGCTGCTTTCAGTGACTTATCGTAGCAGCCTTCCTGCATTAGTGTGAGAAATGCGTGTGATGATTATCTCCTCATGCGTGGTTCCGTTATGGCCACAGGCCTCCGCTTTGGGGGGGGGCAGCAGGTTGCGAGTTTTCATGGTGGTCAGAACATTTTGCTGGTCGTGTCCCTGAGCGAACGCGAGCCTCGAGCTTCCTCGTGCGTTCAGGACGCGTGAAGAAACATGTTACATGGCACAACCAGACGGGGGGAAGTGACTGCAGGGAGGAAGAGAGTTTCTAGGTCCATCACTGGACGCAGTGTCAAAAGCCGTGGAGTGCAGTGAAGAGCAGCGCCTGCAAAGTGCCCCTGCAGCATAAGCCCCCACCCTCCGCTTTCATGGTTTATCATTCATGAGACGGACAGCAGAACGTGTCACAGTGTGGCTTTAAAGCTGTCAGTATCCTGACCAACATGCACCACGCGGTCAGGAGACCCTTGGTTCTCCATCTCGACCCCGCGTGGTGTATCTTTCCTTTCGACTGTCTCTCAAAACGCCACACACTTCCAGCAAGTCCTTCTGCCCACATGTTCGCAGCCTCTCCACAGTCTGAGAGTTCATCTCAGAGAGGCAGCCGCTGGTTTGAGATCCCCTCAGCTCTCGAGCACAAAGTCAGACGCTATCAGACAAGCGAACGCAGGCGAAAAAACACACAGAGCGCCTTGTGAAACATAATTGAAGGGCCTCACCGCAGGAGGTCATTGATATTGGATTCGCTCCTGACTGAGCCTGTCTGATATGCTTTTTTGTCCTTCAAATGCTTTGTTTGTTTCATTTGACGGCTGTTTGTTCGTTTGGTTGCAAGATAACATGAAACCCTTGCAGATAACGGAGGATAAAAGGATGGTGCAAATATTTTTACAGGGCCTCCTCCTCCCCCTGCAGCAACACATGCATATCATCACGTTCAGCGCGTAAATATTGACGAATGTATCCATCACACTGCAAACAACTACAAAAAACCCACTCCCGGATAGATTCCAGCCACATCACATACACACACACATCGCAGCGTAACACTGAAACACACTGAAACACACTCACACAGCTGTCGTGGTGCTCATCGTTGATATAGGTACTATTTTCCATGCGATTATGCAAAACACACTCGCTGATATATGCAGCTTAATAGCATTTGCAACTTAGTTGAAAGCCTGGAGAGTAATGTATTTGTTCAAAATCAGTTCATGCATTAACCACTGACTGTTATGCGGTCTTATTAAGTGCTACCCAATAATTCATCATCCGAGCTACTCACAGCGCAGCCTCACCAGCTGCATCAGCTTTTGCGCAATATACTTTATTCATAAAGTCTCTTTTCATGTCACCCCCGAGCCGGCGCGCTTATAAAACTTGTCCTCCCACCTAATCCGGGCTGTTGATTGTCACCGTTGTTGCTTATTTACGTCGCGCAAGCCAAGCAGACAGCCATTCTACACGCCGCGATGCAGTCCAGGGGTTAATTAGTGCTTCTCGTCGCTCAATCCTTCTCTGCTCCTTACGCGGTGATTTCAAAGGCGTCATTTCGCCGCACTTCACTTTCCGTGCAACAAAGCCTGTGTCATTAGTCTAACCCACATACTAATTAGTAGATCTGTGATTGCTCTGGGTTTTGAGGGATAAACGTCTGTAGAATAGAAACTTTAACCAGATTTCAGAGTGGTTTTTATTCAAGGGGGCGTGACTATATGTTTAACAACCCATCGAGAGATCGAGTGAGTCAAGTGAGCTGCACTTTGTCTTCACAGCCTCAGCAAATGACTGTGATTCACAAAGTTAGTGATAGCATCTCATTTTGCGAAAAATCCTGTTGAATAGTGATGATGTACGAATAATAGTCACGTAAAACTATTTGGTTTTTGGGACCAAAATGTTAGAAGAGGATGAGGACGTTCTCCCTCCCTCTCTCACTCCCTCTTCAAGAAAAAAAAGAGGGGCGAGCGTGGTGTTTTCTCCAGCTCCACACTGGCTCCTTTGTAGTGAACCCAGCTTTGACATCAACTGGGTCAAACATGAGGGAGGGAGGGAAGGAGGGCAGCAGCTGGACCCGACCGTCAATATCACCCTTGTTAGTCAACTTCATCAATGTCAGTGTTTCGATTTATTTCTCTCTCTGGTCGCTGCGTACTTCTTATCTTCGTGTGTGTGTGTTTCTCAACATACTGCTCTGGAGTCTGTCCAGCCCGCTGACTGTGTGGTGCTGTCGCTTAACATGTGCTGTGTGGAGGAAGGGAACACATGCAGGCTGACAGTAAACAGACAAGACTATTGACAGCAAGTGAATGCATCATACGAATGTATGTGCACACAGATCAGCAACTCTTTGTGGGTATCACAAGGTTGTTGAGTTATTTTTTATGACTGATTTTAAACACCCCAATTTTTACAACCTTTAAAGCTGCAAAAGGTTCTGGCCAACATATTTAATTTGTTTCAAATGAATAAAATTGTTGGATTCACGTGTCTGATATTCTGTGTGAAGTCCACATGTAAAAACTGCAATTCGCATTAAAGGAGCCTGATGTTCTTCTAAAGAGAACATGAAGTCATACCTCAAACAACTAAAATGCAATAAAATAGCGGCAGGTATGGAGAATAAAGTTCATATTATGATTTGTGGCCCACTCGCTGTCCCCAGTCCTGAACCCGTGGCTCCCATAAATAATGACTGGCAGCTGAAATGGGACTTTGTGACTTTAAGATGTGACTCGCGGAGATGTGGTCTATCTATTGTTGATGAGACAAAAGCGCGAGTCAGATTCATATAGGAGTGGCGGGGAATAACTTCTCATATCCTCATATCACAGTCACAAAGCCACCCAGCAAAACTTCAATAACCCCGCAAGACTTTCTGGACATGGGTGAGTGCACAGAATTTTCAATAACTCTTATCATTTGTTATTAATGTGATTTAAATAAATGTGAATTTCAATAACTCACCGATGTCACCTTTAATACATCTTTGTTCGCAAGTAGCTTTGAAATACTGAGCGAGAGCAGAGGAATTCTGATTGTTTTTGAATAATCGGAGCATTTTCATCACAGCCAGATTAATTTGTCTCTGGTTTATCTTCCGTCCCGGCGTTTGATAAATGATCCGGTTTGATGTTCGACAACGATTTCGAGAGACTAAAGCCGCACGCATTCAACCAGGATCACACCGACATTAGAGAGGAGAAACAGATCCTTTCCATCTCATCTAACCTCATTTAACTGGACTGGAATCAGAGTGACTGAGAGCGATGGGCAGCGACTCTCACCATGCCAGGGCCATGCCAGGTCACTCATGTGAAAGAGGTCAGATACTCCCACATGTGTCACGGCTTGGATTTTTTAGCAAACATCCTTGAGGACGTGTTCACCCGAAACAATTTCTGGCAACAAATTTTTTCTCTCTCGGAAAAACAACTTGTGCACTGACTTTTACACATTTCACGAACAGCTTCGGAGTCTTGATTAATTATCTGGCATTTGCTTTCAAACGTGTGTCTTTCTTTTTTTTTTTTTTATCATTATTATTATTTTTGCGTCCTGCTCTGAATTTGAACAGAGGCTGAGATAACACATCATTCCATCACCACTGCTGCAGCGGGGCACAGCTGAAGTGTAGGCGTCTGCAGGCACTATCATTTTTTTTTTTGGGATTAACAGTCTTCCTGCTGCTTCTATTTATACGTCCGCAGCGGTTTGTTTAACTCGCAGCCTCTCCTCGCTGTAACTAAAAGCCTGTTATATGTGAAACTACCAGAAAGACGTTGCACACATGGAAAGTTCTGGATTCGACGGGTTGCACAACAGGCTGCACAAATATTCAAAGAGATGTTGTTGTTGTTGTTGTTGTGAAGATACTCAAATTGCAACCCCCCCACCCCACCCCACCCCATCACCCCTCATTATGCGTCCACCCACTCTTTGAACACTTGAACCCAGCCCCCGCCAGCATTGACACTCAGTGCCATGGTACCAGCCTCAGCCAGCTGTGGATGGACGATGGCCTGAGTTGTGACATTGCCACTGGTGCTGAGACTGTCCTGGTGACCCCTCCGCCGCCGCATACTACAGTATGCGTGTGTATTGTGGCCCGCGAGGCTCTTTGTTTGCTTGACATCACTGCCCTTTGTTCTCCCCTGATCACGGCCAGCACAATGGGCCTTATATCTGCGGGCCACAAAGGGACGCTCTCTCTCCGCAGAGTCCCGGAGCCAATGTTTCACCACCGTCCCTCGGTGGCCTGGTGACGCCTGTGACCGCTGGAGGGGGAGAGGGTTGGACCAGGTCTAGTGAGGGCTGCGCTGTGAGTTGTTGCTACAAGCAGACGGACTTTCACATGCGGATGAAGTCAGCGCAGAGAGGCTTATTTTACAGCCGCGGCACCTTGTAGGCAGCGCTGTACACCACTGGTCGGCGCGGGGATCTTTCTTTGTTGCGGAGTAAACGCTCAGAGGCAGCAAATGTTTCCGGTCAGGCAGCCTTGGCTTTGCAAAGCCTTAGGTGCTTTCCTCTATCCCATTTCTGCCAATGCATTTATTAACACCTTGGATGTTTGCTACCCGCTTCCGCAGCGCAGCTTACACTGGGAGAAGTGCATGAGGTTGCTGTGAAGGCGGTGGCGGCTGCTTTTGTTTGGACGCTTTATTGGGAACCGCTGCTTGAACTCTTGTTTGTCTCCGCTGACTTTTATTTCTTTTTTTTTTTTTTCCCCCGCTGTTGCTTTCTTGCCTTTTTCGGCGGGCTTTGCGGTGTGTGCCCATGGATTCGCAGGCAGGGCGCGGCCTCTCTCGTAGCTCCCCCACCGGGTGAAAAGGGGGAGTCCCCCCACCGTGGCATAGATGTGCTGTGTGGTTCTATGTGCGGTGTGTGCCGCCTGTGTGCTCATTTATTATGCCCCCTCAGGTTGTTATGATTGCTGTATCCGGTGCCTGGGGGCTGTGCCCTACCCGTCCCTGGTGGCCACCCTGCTGTGCTATGCGGGCATGGCATTATTTTGTGGCTGCGGGCACGAAGCGTTGGCCCAGACCGAAGTCCTCGTCGAAACTTACTTTGCCCGCAACGTCCAGGACTATGTGGTCATGGCCTCCTTGTGAGTGACGCGCCCCGTTTCATACACCTCCGGGGAAGTTCCTCGTGCCCCCCGTTTGTCCTGAACTCACCCTGTGGTATTTTTTTTCCCCGCAGTATCAAATACTTCCAGTACGTGATCTATGGCCTGGCGTCATTTTTCTTCCTCTACGGCATCCTGCTGCTGGCTGAGGGTTTCTACACCACGAGCGCCGTCAAGCAGACCTTCGGCGAGTTCAGGAGCACTCAGTGCGGCCGCTGCCTCAGCCTGACGGTGAGAACAGAGAGGGGAGGGAGGGAGGGAGGGAGGAGGGGGAGGGAGGGAGGAGATGAAAGAGGAGGGGAAATATGACATCAGGTGTCATTGTTAGGAAGCTCAATGCCGGCTTGTTTCAGCTCCCTTTCGCTGAATGAAATATTCTTTGTTTGTGTGATGTTTGTGCAGAATAGTGAATTAGAGGCTGATCTAACGACACCACATTTATCACGGCGAGCCTCGCAGTGACCTTCCCTCCCGCCCGTCTCCCCTCCACAGTTTCTCATCGTGACGTACATCTTGGCGTTCATCTGGCTGGCGGTGTTTGCCTTCACCGCCATCCCGGTCTTCTTCCTGTTCAACATGGAGCAGACCTGCCACACCGTCAACATCCTGGCTGAAACCACCCCCAGCATCAATCAGCACGGCTGGATTTGCATGGACGCCAGACAGTATGGTGTGTTGTCCCTATAATGACTGACCGCGCGTCCCCATGATGAGAATGTTAATACGCCCTTGAAAGTGATGAATTAATCACTGGGGAGGGGGCTGCCAGGCCAATGGGCAAATTAGTTGTGTAATAATGAAGATGATTACACCTTTATCTTCATTTTTTCCCATTGCTGTTTTGCCTGATCCGCCGCGTCTCGGGGAGAATGTGAATGTGTCATAAACTCATCGTGATTCAGCAACGGTCAGAGATGTCTCACTTACGTCACGTCTCCATTGAAGGCCTGCTCCCTTGGAATGCGATGCCAGGCAAGTCCTGTGGAATGACCTTGGCATCTATCTGCAAAACCAGTGAAGTGAGTCGATTCATCACATATTCCTTTTTTTCCCCGCACAGCTCAGTGTTGACAATCATCAGAAAATCTGCTTTGAATTATTGATAGTGGTTTGTGTGCGAGTGTATGTGAGTGAAATCCTTATTAGCATATTTTGTGATACAACACAATGACGTCAACGTTAGAGGGACTGATTATATTTGCTAAAGCAGGGGGAGTGCAGGAGGATGAGCCCACTTTGGTTCAAAATTTTATTCAATTTTGAACCAAATGTTTTACAGTTTTGTACTTCATAACACTAGAAGTTCCAAAAGAAATTGGAATTTTAGCTTAAAAATTTTTGTAATGCTTTTTCTTGAGGTTTTTACTTCAGAAATGTCAGAGGTAAAATACATGATAACTCAGAAAAAACAGGAAATTGTTGCTATTTACCACTTCATTGTTCGAGTCGCAGCTGAAGCCAGCCTCGACTGGATGTTTTTCCCCTGAACTGGAGTCATTCTGTCCTCTCCCGTTTGTCTCGTGTGTCCGCAGTTCTACGTCACCTACGACTTGTACATTGCTGCATTTGCTGGTGCTGGAATCACCCTGTTGGCGCTGGTGAGCAACTGCTTTAATCTTCTAAAGGCCTTTCAAGGCATTTAAGCTTGTTCATGACCAAAAGAACCATTTAAATCAAACGTGTTTTGCAGAAAGAAGCACATTGAGGTTCGTTTCTCTGTCTTATGCGACAGAAGCAGCTGAAGCAACACCGTGATGCTCGAGAATCGTCTTTCTAGAAACAATGTGTCTTGTACTTTCCGAGTTTGTTTACATCCGTGTGGGGTTGTGTGTGTTTTCAGAGCAACTCCTTTTGACCTCAGATTGACTTCATGCCAACACTGCTCACAATACACTGCGTGGATTTTCAGGAACACTGCCAATGTTGCCGCGCTGTGGGCATCACAAACACACACCTCTCACTCTGTTTGTCCGAAGGGGAAATCACATAAATTAGTGTTTGCACACATTTCCAGCTCGAAATCAAACCTACCTGCACATATATTCGCCACAACTGGAGTATAAGTAACTTTTCGAAACCTTCCTTTCAGGGTAATGACTTCCTCTGTCAGTCTAAATTCATATTCACTGTCTGCTTGCTCATGTTCATGCATGCTCATAGCATATTATACATGTGCAAGTTCATTTCCCATATTCTTTTTCCCCTTCTGCAGTTTCTGTATCTGATCGCCACCACCTACAACTACGCAGTGTTGCGGTTCCTGGGCAGAAAAGGCATCCGTTAAACACGACGCGACGCGTCTCAGTGAACCGCCCGCCGTCCCTGCACCGAGAGGGACGGTCAACATCTGCAGCACTAGCTTTACGTTGATCCTCCTGGGAAAAGGGCGAAGTTCCAGACCTGGATCACCTGCTATCCCCCTTCGACGTGTCCAATAACAGACAAATGTTCCCCGTCACTGTTCCACATGAGCAACACACAGAGAGATGAAGATGATTACCGTCTGGCACTGAGCTCTGACCCGCTCTCCAAAACCCTCCTTCTCCGATGATTCTCTTGGCTTTGTTGTTCATCTTTCCTCCTTGCAGGTTGTATCCCTCGTTTCATTTTTCCCCCGTGAGGCTTCATTGGTGCTGATTTTGATGTATGATGTTCCATGAATAATTAAGAACAATGACAGCTTGCTTCGCGAGTCCTAACGGCGTGCACACCGCTCAGTGTGTTCTGATGTGCTTATTGGCTCCGGAGATGATTTTTTTGCTGCTACCCCATCATTACATGAACTAAAGCAAATGAAGCTGAATGTAAGGAGGTCTTGCTCCAAGGTTTTACTGACAGGAAACGTTCTTTGCACTCACGAAGCATTTTTTTAATTTTTGCTTTGGAGGAATGATTATGTAGGCCAGGAACACATATTTGTGTTTCTGATGGTATTTCGGCCACTGTGTAAAAAATAAAAGGCTGTTTGATGTCACAAAGGAAGTGATGCTTTAGGAGTGTGCTTCCAGGTGGCCCGTGTTTAATGTGTTGTCCTGCTTCTTCGTCATGTGTCTGCGTGTTTGGTTTTCTGTTGGGATTAAAGCTGAATAAACCACTCAGATCTGGAGCACTCGATCGCAGTTTTATTTTAAGCACATCCAGTCTGCAGCAATAAAATCATTTATGCTGATTGTGATGCATTCTATAGATGCATCTTCCACCACTTACCGCAACTAATTACATGCTGCAAATCCTTGTCATTACACAGTTCTCCATACTGATTACACACTCTGTCCAGCCTCTCCAGGGTGGAAAAAAAAATAAAGGGAATACAGTTACAGCAACAGCACGGAGGCTCTCGATGGAGACAGCACATTAATCACAGAAGGCTTTAAGCGTCCTTCCACGACGTGGTTGTCCCAGTTAGGCTTCAGATCCTGGGAGCTCCCGCAACGCACCCTCCACACTGGATCATTCGGCCACGCAAGAACATGGGCCTGACCAGATCCCCGAGGGTCAGAGCACAGATACCACACTGCAAAAACACACGCAATGCTGCATGAATGCCCAGAGCCACACATGTGCAGTCGACTTCCTTTTTTGAAGAAGAAGAAGAAGTTATGACGAACCTTCAGACACTCGGGGTGGCACTGCACCGGAGGATCGTTGAGAGTGATCTTGATGTTTCCAATTTCTTGGTTGCAAAACGAACACATACCTGGAATAATTCTGAGGAAGAGAATCAAACACATGGTAACTCTTCTTAATTCGTATGTAATCATGGAAAAATGTGGCGTTTTCAAAGAAAACGAAGTCAGGGATGGATTGTTTAGAACACCTACGTCAACGTATTCAAAACTTCTGTGGAGTTTGCCTCCTCTGCAGGTTTCTCATCCACTTCAGAACTGCAAAAAGTCATAATTGCAAACAAAAAGTTGTGTTTATTTGCTGCGGCAGCTTCCAGTGTATAAGCAACACTGAATAACTTTTCATTTCCCTCTGTGAAAGCCGACTCACGTGCTGGCATCAGCGGACTGCGGGCTTGGTTCAGGCTCCTCTGAGTGGGCCGCTGTGGGTTCGTCCACTGGCTCAGGAACAGCTTCAGTCGCAGGTGGCGCCACGTCTAAGGCGTCGCTCAGTTGAATGGCCGCGTCGGGGGCTTTGTCCTGTACAGCTTCGGCCTCTGAGGCTGCTGCTTCCAGAGCATCCTTGATGTCGAGCTCGGCCACACGGCTCGTTTCGCTCTCAGGTGTTGATTCGACAGTTTGCTCCACAGTCGTGTCGTTTCCAACAGGCTGGACTTCACACTCGACTACCTCTGCAGTGGAGGCTTCCAGCACCGGCTCCACCTGGCCCGCAGACTCGCCCTCACACGCCACGGATGCGATAACAGTTTCGGGAGCAGGTGGATCGGATGGTGCAGACACCACTGGGACTGGTTGCACGGCGCAGAGTGAGGCTTCCTCCTCTGGTGTTGTTTCAGCCACAGCGGGAGTCTCAGGTGATGACTCCACGACAGCCTCAGCTGCAGCCTCAATGATTTCCTTCGTAACTGCTTCTGCAAGGCGCGTGTCACCGTCGTCCTTTGCAGCACCGTCGGCAGCAGGTGGAGCAGGTGGTTGGGACACTACATCGAGCACCGGTTGCTCAGCATTCTGTGATGCAGCCTCTTCTTCCAGTGTTATTTCAGTCACAGCGGGCGTCTCAGTGGACGACTCAGCCACAGATTCAACCTTTTCCTCAGTGTGTTCTGCAGGACTGCTGTCGCTGCCGTCCACTGCTGGTGGAGCTGGTGGCTCAGACACATCTGGGGCCGGCTGCACAGCGTTGCCTGGAGCTGCCTCTTCCTCCTGTGTTGTTTCAGCCACAGCAGGGGTCTCAGGTAATGACTCCGCCACAGCCTCCGCTGCAGACTCAACACTTTCTGTTGCACCCTCTGCAGGACCTTCGTCCTCTGCAGGGATTTCAACAGTCGGCTCAGAAGGTGGTGCGGACACAGATCCCAAAATATCAGGGACTGAATCCACATTGGCTGGAAGAGAAGCCTCTTCTGCCGACGCTCCATCAGTCACAATCACTGGCTCGGGCAATGACTCTACGCAAAACTCTGCCGGAGCAGCGATGATTTCCTCTGCAGCCTGTTCTGGAAGTGTCTTTTCACAACTCTCTCCTTCAGGTGGTGTTAATACTTGTGCTGCTGTGTCCTCTGAATCCTCCACCTTCGCTAATTCTGCTTGAACAATACAGTCCTCCTCAGGCCTGATGTCAGCTGTGGGTGCAGCAGCAACATGGACCTCAGCGGCGCCGCTGCTCTCCACTGTGGCCTCCACAGCTGAGCTTCCCGCAGCAGGATCGACCACATTTGCGCCTGCTGGGACTGTGGATTCACTGTGACCTGCGTTTGACGGGTCAGCTGATGCATCAGCATGCTCTTCTATTTTTTCCGCCGTCGCGATGCCAAGCTGATGCTCCGCGGGCGCCGCGGGAGGCTCCGCCTCTGTGTCCTCCACTGCCGAAGGAACCGGCTGGACACATTCTGCCACGTGAACATCGGCGGGGGCTTCGACACCCCCGTTGCTGTGCTCTGCATTTGACTTGTCACCTGCAGCTTCACTATTTTCCTCCTTGGCTTCTCCATTTATTTCTGGCAGTGCCTCACCATTCTGATGGTGCTCTTGGGTTGGTGCTTCAGGCCTGCAACAGAAGCTGTTGCTTATTCCACGTTATGGGAGGGAAAAAAGATTGATAAACTAAAAAATGTATACATGATGTGAAGATAATTTTACACCTGAAGGCACAGTCAATAAAGAGGTATTCTTCAGTACTAACTTTGTATCAGATGCAATCTCATCAGGCTGAGCAGGATTAACTTCACCGTTGGAATGATTAATCGAATCGCTGAAACAATAAATGCACCACAATGATAATATGCATGTAGATTTCAGGCAAAATGTATCGATGTTCACACAATTACAAGAAAGATGTGATTAAATAAATTTTCTTCACTGAGATTAATAATGTAAAACTGGAGCCGTGAGACTTTGCATCAACGATGCTCCTCATGCTTGGCAGTTGATTTGAAATTCTGCACATACGTACCCTTCAGAGGGAGTGACCTCTGTCACTGGAGGCGGAGGACTCACTGAAGAATCAACCGTTCTACAGCGCGAGAAAAAGAGAAGAAAAAAAGCACTCTTAAGTAACAACCTTGGCATCGGCGACCTTGTAATGCAGGCTGCTAATTGCTTCTCAAGTACCAACGAGTAAGTTCATCAGCCCTGACCTATTTACTCTCCAGAATGACATTTAAGTTCAACATTGTCACAAGACTGTTTTAGGTGAGAGATAATGTAGATGCACGTCACTACAGGTTACTTTTCAACTACCTTGAAAACTGAGTCTGCAAACAAAACTTCCAGATGATGCAGAACAGCTGTCTGTCTTCTGTCCACACAGACTCAACAAGATGTTCACTCATTACAAGTAATCATGCAGAACAAGTCGGATGCACGTTGCAGGATGATCATCACACGTGAACTCAGTGAGCCAAAGGAGCAAAGCTGTCGGCAGTACGATCCCCCGTCTCGCCCTGATCATGTGTTGAAGTGCCACTGAGCAAGACATGCGTGGCAGTAGCACCTGTCACTGAGTTCCACTGCAAAGCACTTTGGGACTGCTGAACATAGTGACACACCCCTGTGGGTGGAGCCAAACCGGGTGGGGTGGGGGGGGTGGGGACTCAAAATGATTAAACAATAGTGCGTCCTCGATAGGCACAGAGAAATTTGTCTCAATTATTTTTTTTAATTACTATTCTGCACCTCACTCTCCGTGTCTACATCCACATCCACTGCCTCTAAACTTTTATTTTTGTAACTTCAGCTTTCAAACTTTTATTTTGAAAGTTAAACGCGCCTCCCGGTGTTCTTCCGGGTTGGCGCCTCGGTAGAAGCTATGTTTTCTTGCTAGCTGCTGCAAGTGCTCGGTGGTCCGGCGTCGCTGAAGTGCCGCCGCGTCGCTTTGAATGAGGGCGGCGCTCGGACGCGCTGCGTGCACGGACGTCACGGCGGCTGTTGTGTTGTTGTCGTTTTGTTGTGTCGCCGCGTGCAGAAGCAACACGCTGCGCTGTGCTGCGGGCTGTAACAGTGTGCGGTGACAGGCAGCAGGACGAGTGTCTCCGTCAGACCCGTAAGTGAGTCTCGTGTGTTTGGTGGAGCAGCTGTGACCGGGAGGCTCAGAGCCGCTGTGGGTCACTGTCGGTGAACCGACTTCATCCCAACACGCTCATCACATCAGGACAAGAGCAATAAATGCAGAGTTGTGATGAGCATTTACATTAACGCTTCTCTCAGGACCCCCAGTGGCGTCTGACCCCCTGGAACCTGGAAAGGTCCTTCATTCAATGACTGAATTTCAAGGTGTAAAGCTGTTTCTAACATCTGAAGTTAAAGTAGACAGCAGCCAGTAAAACAATAAGCCATGAAACACGTGTGGGTATGTGGCAGCTCTCTTTTAACAGTGGTTGTCATGGCAACTTGTGACAACCTGGTCTCAAGATTAAGAGAGTTTTTACAATAAAGAACAGACATGCACCACATTCAAGTTTAAAACGACCGATCACGCAAACCTGTCGAGTCCGGACAGCGTTTTCAGTTCACTACCAGCTTTCACTCAGAACTCACACGAGTTAAAGCCGGTTTCACACATTCAGCTGTGCAGGCCTGATACTTACTTCCCTGATTGTTACAGCGTGTGGTCAGGATGGAGGGAAAGGCTCATTTCAATTTAATTCCACGATTCCACTTTGAAAACCAAATCTGAGCCCGGCGTGAGCCTTTTATATCAGCCTGTGCAGTGGTAATGTATGCAGCGTGGGGGGGGGGCTGCAGAGCACACAGGCCAAAGCTTCGAAGAAATGTTGCCTAGTTTATTATTGATGTTGTGATCTGTGAGACTTTCAGTGGCGTCCGTTTTGACGCAGCGTTTCTGTGTGCGTTCCCAGAGAGACCAACACAAACATGCCGTCCAGACATCAGCTGGACAAGATCGGCAGGCTAAAGAAGAAGAAGTGGAGTGAGGAGGCCATGGAGCGCGCGCTGACCGAGGTGAAGTCGGGCCGCAGCACCGTCCGGCAGGCCGCCAAGGAGTTCGGCGTGCCCAAGTCGTCGCTGGGCGACCGGGTGAGCGGGCGCGTGGCGCCGGGGAGCCGCAGCGGGCCGGCGCAGCTGATCGCGTCGGCGGACGAGGAGCTGCTGGTGGAGTTCTCCTCCTACATGTCCAAACATGGCTTCCCCCTCACCAAGCAGCAGCTGGTGTCCTTCGCCTCGTCCCTCTACAAGCGGCAGCACCGCAGGGTGGCCTTCTCCCGGCTGGGCCAGACCTGGTGGCTCAATTTCCGGAAGCGGCAGGAGAAGAACATCAGCATCCAGCCGGCCGACGGCGCGGCGCGCGGGGGCGGGAGGGG
>JAUESE010000008.1:7224499-7253346 GCA_032274725.1 Malacoctenus triangulatus
CCCCCCCCCCCCCCCTGTCAGATCCCGTAACCGTGTCACACTGTGGCAGGGATCCCCGTCCCCCCGTCCCCCACCGTCCAATCAGCTGTCACCGCTGTGCACACTGTAGCGTGCGGCGTCTGTGCAAGGTCGTTGTTCACTCGGTGCCGCCTGACGCCGGCGTGGAGTGATTGTTTAGAGATGCAAAACCTTTGGCGAACAAAAACCCCTCCACAGGACTAAACTGTGTAGTGACATGCAATCCCACGCCGACACCCCCCCCCTCACACACCCTCCTGTCTAGTTCCTTTATTTATTAATTTCCCGGCAATGCTTTCCCTGCGCATTGCGCTCAGCATTTGGGTGGAGGCATACGGTGTCTTCCCCACATTTTCGAGGCTCCGGGGGGGGGGGGGGGGGGGGGGGGGGGGGGGGGGGGGGGGGGGGGGGGGGGGGCTCCGGCGGCGCCGCCGACACGTCCCCCCCCCCTCTGCCCCCCCCTCTGCTGCAGAGTGCACACCTCGGCCGCGCCGACGGAGTGCTTCCGTTAGCTATAAGCTGATTTCTGCTGCAGAGGAGACTTTTTCCCTGCTCGAGCGGCTGCGCCGAAGTTGTGTGTGGCTGCCTGTAGCTTTGTGCAACATGATGTCATTGCATCTCAGAGATCTTGTTGAACCATCCGGTCCCAACCTCAGTTTAAAACTGTGTCCTGACCCCCCCCCCCCACCCCACCCCACCCCTCCCTTTATTCATGCTACACAAAGAGCCTGCAACTATCTGAAAGATTCATGAATTGACAGCGCACATATGGCTCTGTTCTAATGACATTGGAGCATTTTAATCTGGGTAAAGCCGAGGGCCAAATGCTATTTGTATCACCTCCAGCCGGCCCCTCCCTGTGTGTGTACATCAGTGGGGGGATTTAATCCTAATCTAATGACTTCATTGGCTGATGAGGAAGGTATCGTTTCAGTGCATTCTAGCAAGGTAAAGTACTTTCAGGAACTTTGACTCTTTTTAACAACCCCCCCACCCCGCCCCCCCCTCTGGATGTGCGCTCGCTCTGGGCCTTTGGCGCGGTGCTGAAAGTGCTTTCGCTTGCAGTGGTATTTTGGTGACCAACGCTTCGTCAATGGACGCTGAAGCAGCCCTCCGTGCCAAACTGGGAATCATTGACTGTAGCTTCCTCTGCTTGAATCCTCCCACAGTGTACAACTTAATCCAGATCAGGCTGCTCCAGGTGCTCTGAGGTCTGCTGGCCTTTTTAAGCTGTGCTCTCTCTAAGGCTTGTTAATTAGGCTATTTTTGTAGCCTGCCACTACATGTAGGTCTGCTAAACTTGGCATTTCCTCGCAACACTTCCACTTATTCTCCTAATGCCGAACATGCTGTGCCTTCACTTTCACTTATTTGGCCACCTCGCTTTGTTTCTGGCCACCCCGACCTCTGAGAAGGGGCCTGTTTGGATCTCCGTTCCCCTCAAAGAGCAAATTTGCTGTTCACATGTATAATTATGGTGCATTATGTTGTTTCAGAGCCCCAGATCAAAGAGTTCTTTGAGGATGAAACACGGGACACTTCATTGTGTGTTCTGCTCTGTGTAAAGAGCTGTAATGATATGGAAACAGCCTTGATGAATTGGAGCAGTCCTGCAGTTTTGATGGTACATTGCCACCAGCCGGCACCAGCTAAATATGGCCAACACCTCCTATTTATAATAGTACTAATTAAGTGTTCTGCACCTCCCAGTTCCAAAAACAACAAAAGACCCTCAGTGAAACACGGCAAAAATAAAAAAGCAGCCGTGAATAGCAGAACAGGAAGCAGACTGAGTGAGAGGTAACCAGAGAAGGATCCACCGCTCCGAGCCGTGCAATCTCTCTCCACACCTTTTCATTTTTCACTTCAGAAGTTCGTTTGATCGTCGCCAATCTACAAAGCAATCAAGCCGCGCGTCGTCCCAATTGAAGCCTGAAAGGAGAGAGACGCCTCTCGCCATTGATGCTGCAGAAAGGGCGGGACGCCGAGCCGTCCTCGCCACAGCTTTTGTCCCGTGCTTTCAACCGGCTGTCTGCCAACAAAAAACCGGGGGTGAAAGAGAGATCCTTTGCTGTCCATCATCGGCGCGGCCTGAGCGGGCAGACTCTGAACCTAACACCCTCTTTGCCAGGGGGGGGAAACCACCCTGGCTGCGTGCTCCGTCCCGAGCGCTCATGTGCACGTCCCGTCTCCCCCGGGTGGTGTCGTATTTGTGGTTCACACAACTGGCCTCCCCGGATGACACTTCAGCCCTCTTGTTTTGTCACAGCCTGTCTCTCGCCTGCAGCCTCGTCCGCAGCCTGAAGACTGACTCGTTTTATATTTAATGACTCAGCCTGTGACTTTTCCATGCCCATGAAGGCCTCCATTCATCCAATTTAGATTCCAATACTTCTCGGAACAAGCGTGTGGAAACACCACTCACACAGATGCCTCTCTGGAATGCGGCAGCTTCCTCTTGACATTTCGTGAAGGATCCCTGCAACCCGGTCGCGTGGGGCGACAGATGCAGCCCCCGAGCCCGCTGACAGAGGGAATGAGCTCCACGCTGGGGGGCATCCAGCAGAGGCACAGGGTCAGGGCACTCAGCTGCGACTCAGCGCCTGGCCTCAGGTGTTGATGCTCTAAATGGGGAGGATGTGTCACAGAAGACGTGCGTTGTGCACCGCACTGCGCTCCACGCAGAGAGGAGAGCCATGAGAGACAAACAGCTGCCAACTTTAAGTCGGAAACGTCGCGTAATTAGGTGACTGGCTGATTAAATCGGGACTTCATTTGCTTTCAGACCAGGAGCAGAGCAGTGGAGAGGGGTTTGGAAATGATCGAAAATGGAGTAAAAGATGGAAACAATTTATAGAAACATCAAATCCATCCCTGTATTTTCTAATCTGCATTCCGTATATGACAGGGCGTCAGTGGGACGTTCTCCTCGGGGTCCTTGTGCCCTTTCTCACTGAGTTCTCTTCAGCCAGTAACAGAATTAGTCCACCAGAATTCGATCGTGGCTTCCAGGGACGGTCTGCAGCCCTCTCAGGCCCGTCGGACGTGAGGAAAAGAAGAATGAACTCACAGCCGATGTGTCCGACATTAAATTATGGAGTATTTTTAGCCCCTCGCTGCGTGTTCACGAGCATCGGTGCGGCGGAAGTTCATGTGAGGCAGGATGCGAGGGGCAGATGTTGCAGATGGTATGAACTTCTGGTTTAGTGAGGATTAGCTGGATTCCTATGGGCACGTTTTTTTTTTTTTCCCCCCCACAAAGTGACACAACATTAGCAGCGCTAACTGACATCGTGTCGTCAATTTGCACGCCTCGATTATTTCCCTCACATGTGTGCCGCCGTGCTCCAAACATCCGAGGGAGTGCGGAACTGCAAGAGGGATTTATCTGAGCTGCACATGCTGGTCTCATGTCGTCTTCATGCATATTTCAAAGCACTTTGCCAGCCATGCACGGCCACGGGCTCAACAAGTGCGGCAAAGCTCGAAATCTCGAACTGTGTTCTTGTGCGACACTTTGTTACACTGCTGAACGCTGACTGACTCACACGCAGCACCTCCTTCTTTAATGTGAATAAAACATAAAGACAGCACATATTATTAGCAAGATAGCAAAAAACTGACCAATGCATCAAAGTCGATGCAGTTTTTGAGTTGCATTCTGTGACAAAAAGACATTTCTCCATTGAGACAGTCTTTTCTAATTAATATTTTAGTGCTAGTTTGTGTGACTTTATCGTACCTGTTGCTATTTTAATTTATTCTTTTATTTTTCTTCAAAGGTTTCTCAGCAAAGCTGTGGAGTGAAGTCACCACATGCTTGAAATGTGTGGCGTTCAAGAACCCACAGCTCGGTCAAATAAAGTAAAATAAAAGTCCCAAAGTCTGTTTATTTGGCAACACATAAAATGAAGTTATTTTTTTGGAAGATTGATGCATTTCAAAGTTTTGTAATACATTTTTTGAGAAGAGCGTTTTGAGCAATTTGCTTCATTGCATCTTTTCCGGGACTGTCAACGGGGTAATTAAATCATCCTCATATTTTGCGGGTCAACATCTTTACGAAATTAGAAAATAAAGACATCAAATGTAATACTTAGTGTTTATATGATGATTGCACAAACCAATGTGAATCTCTTCTCTCTTGGTCCGCAGGTCTCATCTTCCTCTTCTATTTAGTTTTCTACATCTTCCTGGCGGGCCTGTTTGCTCTCACCATGTACGTCATGCTGCAGACCCTGGACGACCACAAGCCCACCTGGCAGGACAGGCTCTCCACACCAGGTGAGGCGCCGCCACTGTGAAGTCAGACAGCACCAGATCCTGCTGGTCACTGCTGGGTTTCTGTGTGTGAGTGTGTGCGTGTGTGTGTGCACAATGTCACAGGCTCTGTCTCTGTCCTCTCACAGGCTTGGTGATTAGACCCAAAGCAGATGAATCCTTTGAGATTGTCTATAATATCCAGAACACTGAGAGCTGGGACATGTACACCCAGGCGCTGGACAAGTTCCTGTCACGTGAGTGCAGCCCCCTTCTTCTCCCCTCTAACAGCTTATTTCTGGATTACCCAGCCATCCACGATGAACTGTTTCCACCCAGTAAAGAGATAATTCCTTCACAGTGAGCCGACAGGGTTTGATTCTAGTCATGAGATAACCCCCCTGGGCTCTGTGCCCCCCCCCCCACCCCCCCCTGCAGCGTACAACAACTCCGTCCAGGCCCAGAAAAACCACGAGTGCACCCCGGACCAGTACTTCCTGCAGGAGGACAGCGGCGACGTGAAGAACAACCCCAAGCGCTCCTGTCAGTTCAACCGCACTATACTGGAGGACTGCTCCGGCATCAATGACCGTTACTATGGATACCAGGACGGCAAGCCATGCATCATCATCAAGCTGAATCGGGTATGAAGCAAGAAAAAAAAAAAAAAAAACAGAGGGAAGGAAACAGGGATGTTGTTGCTAGGAGACCTGGAGCGAGTGATCATGGAGCAGTTTGGGAATGAGGGGAAAGATCCCGGCGAAAAATGGAGAGCCGCCAGTAAAAGCGCTCCACCCCGACTCTTCTCCCCCCCCCCCCGCCCGCGGTTGAAACCATTCTGTTGGTAGCTCTGTTCAGACAGAGGTGAGAGACAGCGTCCCAGACATGTGCGTGTCTCTGTCTCCCCAGGTGATTGGAATGCTGCCAGGAAAAGACGCACAGGCTCCGTTTGTCACCTGCGGTCCAAAGGTAATCCCCCCCCCCCCCCCTCTGTCTTTCACAATGACGGGCTTAACGTAACCGTTTGGATCGCAGCCCTGTCGCTGCTATTGTGTCTCACTCTCATCTGCAACATGCCCCCGTCCTCCATGCCGCTTCACTGTACGTCACTGTACGTCTGCTCATCTCTTCTTCTTCTTCTTCTTTTTCATTTCCCATCGTGTCGCAATAATTTCTCAGAGGTACAAAGTTGGCAAAAATGAATGGGTAAGAACAGGACAGAGACTGCGTGTAGTTGAGTTTAGATCACCACATAGATACTTCGATGTGCTTCATATTTGTCCAACATGTAGTCACTCTTCATGAACATTTTTAGACTGTTTTTGCATTAGATAGATAGATTGAGAGAAAACTAGAGGCTCAGTAAGGATCACTTCTCGGGATGTTTACTGAAATCTCTGAGTGACTGATGAAGGTTTCTCGCCCTTCCAGAAAGAAGACACCGATAAGATCGGGGAGTTGGCCTATTTCCCTTCCAATGGCACCTTCAACCTCATGTACTACCCATACTACGGCAAGAAAGCTCAGGTGAGACTGCTGACAGTGGATGGCAACAGAAGGAACCATCATTCCTAATGACCAAATGGTAGAAAGAGTTCTCACACCTCATACAACTACTGCCAGATTACCTATTATGTACAAAAAACGCAGAATTAATGGTTAAATTGTGGATGTACTCATAAGTTACTGACATTTTTAGAAGTAAATTGAATTGATGTGAGTTGTACTTTAGTGGGTGAACAAATGTAGACCTGAAAAATACAAGCAACACCACAAGTACCTGGAAACACTTTTTACTCAAAGAAAGGTGGGTATTTGTATTTTGTTACATTTAACCATCATCAGTCGGAGCTCCTGCGTGGATAATTCAGCGTGTGTGCTGCTGTACCTGAAGGGGTCCTTCGCTGTCTGCAGGTGAACTACTCGCAACCTTTGGTGGCCGTCAAGTTCCTGAACATAACTGCCAATCAGGACGTCAACATCGAGTGCAAGATCAACGCCAACAACATTCCCACCGGAAGCGAAAGAGACAAGTTTGCCGGCCGAGTGTCTTTCAAGCTGAGGATCAACACTAAAAACTAGCTTGACCCCCTCCCCCCCCACCCCACCCCCTCCACGTCCGAAAAAACCTCCGTTCTTCATTCTCTGCAGCATTGCACACACACAGAAACAGATCGCAGTATTCACACCCTTTGCGGGATTTGTTTACAACCCCCCCAAGATTCTTTGGGGGGGTGTCCAGGCGAAGCGGGTGAGGGGGTGAGAGGCGAGAGTCCGAGGGTGCTAATCCTGTCATTATTTCTGTCTTTGAGCATTCAGACAAATCATTTTTCTGTAAATTAGTTTGAGGTGACGTCTATTTATACATGCATGACAAACTAGGGGATATAACGGATGTGAACATGTGTTTGTTTTTTTTTCCAAAAAGTCTGCAAGGACCAGCAACATTACCACTGTTACTGCTGCTCCCCTCCTGCTGCCTCCCTCTAGAGTATCCCTCTATTTACCAATATACACAAACCACATTACAAATTGTGTATATCGACAGTATTTATACGGCATCATAACCTTATATCAAGTACGTCTATTTTGTTGCACTTAAAAAGAATAATCCCACCAACTTATATCTCGATGGATGGATGCAGAGATGAAGCCATTTGCATGTGTGTATTGTCCTTAGTGTGCTCCAAGGGCAGGAGCCCCCCCCCACCGCCCCCCCCCCCCCCCCCCACCCTCACCCGGCCCCAGCCGAGTCCCCCCCTGTCTTTCTGTGCTCGGTTTGAGATAAGGTTATATGAAGCGACTGACCACCAGGAGGGACCACACTGTCACCAAGCAGCCACGCGCACCAGCAGGCGTGTTTCAAGCGCAGCGCGACGTCTGTGTCAGAGGAGGACGACGGCAGGTAGAAAGTGCAGGCGAGGGGGAGAGTGTCCCCGTGCGCGCGCACGCGTGCGTTCCACTTTCAGGGTCTCATTTCATACTGTAGGCCGGGAAGTTGCATGCAATGTGCAATATTCATGAAGCGGCATACATTATGAATGCTTGTGTCCATTCGTCACGTGACCTCGTTTGGATTGGGATTGTTTGGGATCATCTGACGTTCACGCGGGTCGTTTCGACCTGACGTCACTTTCACTCCCAAACTTTTGTCTGGATAAGGAAAGCTTGAACGATCTGGCTCCTTGACTTGAAGCATCAGTCCAGTCATCTGAATGAAATCACATTTCCTGTCACAGTGTCTCATTTTTCTTCCTAAAGTCAAACCAAACCCTACTTTCTTGTCTGACAATTTTGAATTAACTTAATCATGCATATTTAGAGTTGTTTTTATTCTGTTTTGTTGGGTGTGTTCCATCTATTTCCCTCGTATCTGAAATAGATGTCATTGTCATATTTTTTATTGTTTGCACTTGAAGTGTGCTCTCTTTTTGTTTCTTTTTTCTTGAGGAGACGAGTCGACAAAATAATGTACATAAAGTTTTGAAAGAAGAGGAGAAGGAGGAAGACGCAGGAAGTTTTTGTTCCCTTTGTTTCAGCCAGTATACTCTCGATGACACCAACTATTCATGCAGGGTATTAAAATGTAGACTTTACATCATCGATTAGACTGTGTGAGTTGTTAGGACGTCACAGCCGGGACGTGTAGACCAGTAGGAAACGAAAGAAGACCTGCTCAAACGAAGGGAGAGGGATGATTTAAAATATCAGGTTTCTTTCTTGTTATTTTCTCTCACTCTTGTGTGTTTTACTCAGAAGAGAAACAGCAAATGCCATCGTGAAGTCTAAATCGACCATATTTAGCTTCTTTAAGGATCCCGTATGATGCAGGAGCTCGGCTAGCTGCCGTGCACTCTCCGGGCTGCACGTGCACGCCCGTCCAGAGCAGACACCTGCAGCAGACAGACAGCGAGCGGAGAGACCCGTGAAGTCGCGCCGCCTGAGTCAGGCTCGTTCATTTGGCACCGCGACAGAAGCGTGCAGCAGTTCGACCGTCGTCCTGCAGTGTCACCGCAGGAAGTGTGCAGCACCAGCGTCAGGTCGCTCACGTTCAGGTCCGACTTCACTCCACGCTGGAAATCCTCCCACTTTTTAGTGTCCGGACGAATAACTCGAAAGTCAGATTAGGCCGAATCCAGACAGAGAATAAAATAAAAGGCAATTTGATGTAATGTGATTACCTGATCTGTACCGGAGAGGTCACTCATAATGAAGGGTGTGCTTAAACACTCCACCTAAAGCGCTTTCTTTGGAACTTTTTGTGAGCTCACTGACTGCTTCACATGCGTCCCTCCGCTGGCATTCCTGCAACACTTACTTAATTTCACAGTAATCTCTTAATCTGTTCAACTAATCCAGAGCAGGCACGCTGAACTTCTTTACCCTACTTTGTTGCTCCTCCTCCTCCTTGAGTCAAATGCCCGTTCGGTCTTCAAAACGTCCCACTCGTTTCCTCCGCTTTGTTTCTGCATTCGAAATCTCACATCCAATCAGTTCAGCGGAGTTCAAATTGCGGCTCGGCGTCTGAAACGTTTTAATTCCATCGTCCGATCAGATGCTTTTTGTTTCGCCATGTGCATGTGACAATTACCTCTTCAACCAAAGATGTTCATGACAGTTTAAATTGTATCAACTTGTGCTGCACTGACACATCCTAAGCAGCAGATCTCAGTGGGGGTCCCATGCAGAGACACTGTAGGATCCAGTCGGAGGGCTGAAGACGCTGTGTTATTCAAAGGCCTCCTCTTATATAACAGGAATACGCACAAAAAGGAAACATTTCGCTACAGCAAAACAGTGCCTCCTGGTGGACAGACAGTGTTGTTCCCCAGTGTCACAGAATGTTTTTCCTCTTATCTCCATTTATCCCGTTTTTTGCTGCGATAATTTGGAGGTTTCCTCAAAAAGCAATATATTTATTTCTTGTGTGGCTGTAAAATTAATTATTGGAAAGGCTATAAAAGGATCAGTGTGTGGTGAAGAGCGAGGCAGAAAGCAAAAGGGAAGAACGAGGCTGCTGTGCAAGTGTGTATAATTCTAAAGGGAACAGAGGATGGCTTTGTTTATAAAAAAGAGTATTTTGTTGTATCGAGAAGAGAATGTTAAAGCTTGGATTGTATTAAGGGATCTACCTGGGCAGTTTTATTTAACTTACAGAATGGCGACATGTCAACTGTTTTTTTTTCTTTTGTTTGTTTGAATGTTTTTATCATGGTTTGAGTCTGTTCTACTCTCTTTGAAACGAGCTTATGAAGCTCGAAATTACATTTCTGACAGGATTTTGCTCGGTGGAAACTCCTGCAATAAACTAGAGAGAGACCCAAAACGTTAGCCAACTTGCCAGGTTTCAGATAAAGACCTCATTAGCCTGCATCTCCCCTCACGTTAAAGGAAACTATTGGAAGGTGACAGCAAGAGAGATGAGAGAGAAAATTATACAATACGTTTGAATATTTTCCCCAGAAACCGATGATAAAAAAAAGTGGATCTTTATTTTTTGCTCTTACTGTATGTATATTTTTGCTCATGTTTACTGCAAACCAAGATAGAGAAATGAATAAATGTCATTTAAGGGAACTCAAAACCCATTTTCGCCTCTGCTTCTCAGTCGTCTCACCTTCAGCGTTGGTGCTTCTGGTCGGTGTGGGCGAGAGGGACGTTTTATTACTCATGAACATGAACCAACACCCCGACTGATGTGCAGCGGCCTGTAAAGCCAACGTGGGTCTTTTTTTCTCTCTCTCTTTGTGAATCAAAATGTGGCCAAATATAGTGTGACCTTTGTGGGGAAGGCTGGGCGGTGTCAAAAGTAGCGTCAGGTGGATATAATCTTATGTAATCTCATTCAGCGTAATCCTCCCCCGGCCCACAGCCCCCAGCGGACGCCGGCCTTCTGCGCACATACGAACACGCGGGATCAAGGGGAGCATGTGCGTGTCCCGCAGAGCAGACGTGCGTCCTGTGTGAAACCGAGAACGGCAGCAGGAATATCTCGCACTTTGTTGTGAAAATAGTACCGAACACTGTACGTTCCAACATCCACCCCCGCATCACAAGTCAAACAGCACCACACCTGCCTCTATTGTTTGGTTGTATTGTGTTTGAACCAAAGAGCTGCTCACTCTGCCTTCGTTTCATTTGTTGGTTGCTATCCCACAGTTTGTAAATTCCCTCTTTTCTTTATTCCTCCCTTTCTTCCTCTCGCTTCGGTTCAGGCCCCACCGGCAGCCTGACGAGATTACAAGTGAAGTGCGCTTCCGCTGGCTGACCTTCACCTCCTGTCTCCTACGCACTCCTCACCGTCACACTCTATCCTTATCTCTCCTTTCTTCGCCGTCTCCTCCCTCGCGCGGCGCAGGAAAAGTGAGCGAGCCGGGATTACGCAGCATTAGAGGCTTTTGTGGGTTTAAAATAGTTTGATCGAGAGCAGCACAGGTGACCGATGCTTTGACCGGGCGATTTCCTCTGCTACGCACAAGTACTGCGCATTATCATACTTATTACTCAACTGGAATTGAAATATATAATCAAATGTGTTGTCACAGCTAAATAGAGTCAAGGAGGACCAATCCCACCACGTGTGCAGGTCAGAGTTACACAGAGCAGATTATAGGCACCATAAAGGAAAGATTAGCCTGACGCAGAGCACTGGCGCCTCTGCTGGTTGCTCCTGGAATCACAGACTCTCCTCTCATGCAAGAAAACAATATAATTCTCTTTTAAAACATATATTTAATGATTCTGAACAAGGTAAAAAATGAAAACAAAACAACATCATGTGTAAAACTGACAAGTTGTCACTCACAACCCCACGTTGTCTTTTCGTTCAGCACTGAATTGATTTGTTTCTGCTGTTCCTCTTCATCAGGATTGGTCCCATGGAGATTTTAAGGCTACAAGGCGTCTGCACCAAGCTGGTAAAATGAGGTAAAATGTTAAAAGCATTGAAAGCACTGTCCTCTTTTTTTTTTTTTTTTTTTTTTTTTTTAGGAAAGCAGCTCAATTCGATGGAGAAAATAGAATAAAAAAATCACTAATTGCACATTTTGGGAACAGGTGCAGGAATCTTCAGTACAGTATAAAATTACCTGAAAGGAAAGCCGTCACGCCCCCACGAAACACGTTTCAGGGGAGGTGAGTGCGTTCTCGCGCCTGCAGCCACCTGGTTCAATAATTCACAGCTTAAATACATTATCAGCTGCCTTATCATGCCCTCAAGCTTCACCCGGGAAGCTCTCATAAGGAATGTTGGAGGAGGAAAAAAAACCTCACTTTCTTGCGTGAGCTGATTGTTGACACGGCACTTTGGTGAGAAGGGAATATGACGGCGTCTGTAAGACTGAGGAGACGAGTCTGTTTGTGTGAAAGTTACACGACATCGGGCCGTCGAACCGGTGATGTCGAGCATCACGTGAGAGAAGTGCAAAACGCGGCAGCACAAGCTGCTCCTCTTGACTACGGCAAGTTCAGCATGCCATTTTCTTCCAGCGCCTTCTGCGTCCTGTCGTAAACCACCCCGATGGCCCGGACCACCTTGCCCAGCACCATGCTCAGCTCCTCCTGCTTCTGCACGCACACCAGCCGGTAGAAGAAGCCCCTCTCCGGCAGGGCGATGAAGGCCAACTCGGCGGCCCGGCGCACGAACCAGGTGTGGTGGTTGGCCAGCGTGCTCTGGTAGGCCTCGCGGCACAGCTCCGAGGGGCTCCGGGGCCGGCCGGCCACGGGGGTCTCCGCCAGCTTCTGCAGGAAGAGCTTGAGCCAGAGCAGGGCGCGGTGCAGCCGCAGGAGGGTCCGGCACCCGGAGTCCGTCTGGTGGTGAAAGTCCACCAGGCCCCGGTTGAGCTCCACCCAGATCATGGAGCGCACCGAGTGGTAAGCGTCGGCGTACTTGGACACCTTGGCGGTCTCCTTCGTCCCGACCTCGGAGTTTATCGAATGTTCATCTGGCCGCAGCTCCGCCTCGGGGCCCTTCTCCGCCAACAGCGCCAACTGTCGGATAATGGAGGTCTTACTTTCGATTTCTTTGGAGATGAGCCCCACCATCGGGCCCAGAGAGTCCATGAACCTGCAGGAGCAGCACACAACATGAATCATCAGTCCGATGACGATCATAAAGCCAGAAGTGACTTCATTCTCTCCGCCGGCTGTCGATGAATGGAGCCACGTGACCCAGCCTTATCTGATTATCAGGGTGCCACATGCTGAGGGTGGGGGTATAAAAGGTTTCCTCCTCTCCCCAGCTTGTAGTGTTTAAAGCTGCTCCAGCAGGCCAGACAGAGCGCACCGAATAAACACACTGAACAAGAATTTAGCATAACACTTTAGATTTTAACTCCCATTTTTTACGAGATGAACTCAAGGGTCAAAAACTCCTTTGGAACAAGTTTCTCTCAAATGTTGCTCACACACTTGTGTGTCCACCTCACAGGAGTGACTCATAGAGTTGCTGATTAGATGGACGGATTATTGCACAGGTGTGACTCAGGCCACAATAAAAGGCCAGTCTGAAACATCTGCAGTGTTACTGCACAGCGCAACACCACAGACGTCACAGGTTTGGGTTCCAGCGACGCCGCAGCTCTGAGTGGGACTGTTATGATGAATGAAAGAATGGAGAGAGAGGAAACACGGTAGAATGATGTCCCGATACTGGTCGAAAATGAAAATAATGTCAAAAAAAAAAATCAAGCAACACAAACAAACAATTATGAAGTAATGTTGCTTCAATAGTTCTTTAAAATCGTCAGAGATTCATTGAGAGAACTTCCTCAACAGAATGATTAACCAGGGCGTGAAAGGGTTAAAACACACACAAACCTGTAAATAGATGTTGGGATTTCTTATTTTCTACCAAGATATTGTTTATGCAAATAATCAATGATTTTAGTTAATATTCCAAGCTTTTCAATTTGTAAAAAGCTCGAATGAGCCCGATCGCCCCCCTCGCCCTCCTTACTTGACGAGCTCGTCCCAGCTGGACAGATAGGGCTGCAGCAGCACGTCGGAGGTGTAGGCGGGGGCGGCCAGCAGGTGGGTGAGCAGCAGCGACACCTGGAACGTCTGACCGGGGCAGCCCTCCAGGAGCACTGGCCCCTCATCCCCGTCAGCGCCGCTGCTGTTGGACAGCTGGTGAAACTGAAGGTGGGAGGGGGGATGGGAAATGTGTCCGTGTGTGAATGTAGGGGGGGGGAATCAATGCCGGTGGGGGTGACAAAGGAGGATATAAAGCAAATGAGATTCATTCAATTTGCCCATCTGCTTCACAGGAGCAGCTTGCTACATGTGCAGGCAGTTTAACAGTGGCTTCCTGGTGTGTTTGTGCTCTTACCGTGTTTATCTGGTTATAACCCTTTAAACACGAATCCCAATGGTAATCCAAACCTCCCTCTGCACCGAGGAACAAGGCAAAGGTCCACAGTTACTTGGAGTGCAGATTACAGGGAAACCGTCCTTCACTCCCTTATTATTATTATTTTTTTTTTTTTATTTTTTTTATTTTTATTATTATTATTTTTTAGCTCAGTTTGAATTCTGTGTCAACTTTACAAGAAAATGTTGGGATGTTGAGTGTTCTCCTAGTTGTAACCAGTTTGCCACTTTTTCTAATATAGTAAAGCAGATTACAAAGCTTAAATTGGACTTTAGCATGGAGGGAATTGCATTTAAAAAAAAAAGAAGAAAAAGATATATATATATATATATATATATATATATATGTATATATATACATATGTGTATGTATATATATATATATATACATACACATATGTATGTATGTATGTATATTTTTTTGCATACACTTACATATATATACATACCTGTACATTTACATATATACATTTATATGTGTATATATATACACATGCGTGTGCGCACGCGCACACACACACACACACACACACACACACACACACACACACACACACACACACACACACATACAAATCAAGCTCTGTTAAAAACTGGACACATTCAATAAACACTTGACATACAAGGCGACCTGCAGACTCAAGTCCAATCTCTCTCTCACTTTTTGGTACTTTCTTGCTGGCATGTTTCCATCGCCTCTGTCTGTTACATGACAGCATCCATTCTTTAAACATGGCCGGCTGGTAAGCGGAGTCATCTGACAGCTCTGTGAGCAGAAAGCTGATTATGAGGAGGCTGACTCTTCTTTTCCTAATTAGGTTCAGTTTCAGGGTCAGATTTTCTGTGTCTGTGTACAACAGCGAGCCTTCGCCAGACAACTCACAACATTCTTGTGTCCCGACAGCCGACCAAGCTCGACGTTGAGTTCTAATCCGTTTTCAGCTTTGCCCAGCTTGTGACACGGAGAACCCGATGATCTTAATTGAGGTCCTCAGCTCACATCATGTGCAGCATACAGGCACTCCTCATAAAATTATAAGACGACCTGCAGTTGCAAAAGTGAGTCATGAAACAGCTCTCCTTCACACTGCTGTGCATTCAGTCCCAAGATTATATGCCAGTTGCCAAACAACCTTTTAAACAGACGCCTCAAAAGGGCTGAAGCTTGTTCAGTTCACCTCTGCTATGCAGCCAAACTATGCTGCTGTCTTATTTGGGACTTCCCGGTATTCCCTCAGGGGTCTCTGTGGGTCTCCAGGCCATTGCGACGGACCACCATCCAAACACGTGACTCAACAACCGTCGCTGGAGCCTGCAGAGTGACCGTTGGCCACAGAACCCAGGTCAGGACCAAACAGCCTCCAAGCTTACATGAAGACATTCAGACAAACTTCCGGGAAACACCGAAGCTCCCCAGTTTGAACGAAACGCTGTGGCCAACCCGCAGCTGTCGTGACACAAACCCCCAGCTTGACGCTGCGCTACTGTTAAAAGTGCCGGAGTTGTGAGGGTGGACGAGTCGTCTTGTGGCATAACAGCCAAATCTAAATGTAAGTTGCCTAACGGAGGAGCGATGAGGATGCAGAGGTGGCAGCTCGGGCTTCCATCCGGCTCCGCCAACCAGAGTGAGGGATCGCGTATTCGTGAACTCTTCTGCAAACGACTGCTGTGAAAAACTTGTTTTGGACATGTGGTAACAATTACCAACTTTCTTGATGACCCTTTGATTAAAAGCAGGAGGGTTCTTCCTGGAATGTGTCTCGGCTGTGTTTCGTGGTGGAAAAAGCAGCGTTCTCCTCTGAGCCCGAACCCTTTTCGGGGAAGTTATGGAACATAAACATTCACATGACATGCTTTGACCCCAATAATTTGTGACTACAAAGAACGTCTGTGGGTAAGTGGTCTACATGTGGCCAGTGATTTATGTGATGCGACTGACCGATAGAGAAATGCTCATGGCATCCTCCAGCAATTCAGCTTGTCAGTGAAAACTGAGCAGAAAGTGGAGCGACCACCATGCTTGAGTCTGCAGCCGCCGCACCATGTGACACATTCCTGATCTGGAGCAAATGCATTCCTAACAAGGGAGGGATTGTATAGATTAATGGTAGGACGCAGAAAGCGCATGCACACACACAGAGATACTCACTCAGATACAGCGAGCCCAGGAACAGCAGCAGGACTAAGATAGCAGCTGCAGCCTTGCTCTTCACACCCATACTGCAGTCCAGTTTGGGGGTCTGCCGGTCCGCCTCTGCTCCTTCTCTCGGTCTTTTATCTTTTAATTCCTCTGTGTCTCACATGAGTCCTTGTCCCCTTGCACTGGCTGTCACCACAATTACTCCCTACCAGACCCCAGCCTCTGACCCCCTCCCGTCCGCTCAAATCCTTCATACTCCTCCCCAAAACCTCAAATAAAAACTTCTGTCCACCATTGTACCTCTGTCAATGTTTAACGCCGCGCGAGGAGCACCGGTTTCCCCCCCTCGCCACGCTCTCCAGGCTGCCGTGGCTCACACTTTCTCTGCCTGCCTCCTGAGTGCCCTGTACTCGCGTCTTCCCCCTCTTATCTTCCTTTGTTTCTCACTGATTTTGGAGCGGCTCTGTCTCCTTTTGTGTTGCTCAATCTGAGAGTCCAGAGATCAGCTGAGCGCTGCCTGGAGCTGATAAAGCGGAGCCGGGGCAGCTTGTACGCCAGTAACCTCCTCCCTCAAGATTCATCTTCTGCATAGGCACTATATTCCTGGTCAGCCCGAGTAAACACTTGCTCCCTCGCCTCTCCCACCACCACCCTGCCTGCCTGCCTCCTCCCTCGTCCCTCCTCTCTCTCTCTCTCTCCCTCTCTCTCTCTCGCTCTCACTCACACACACCACTCAGACCACCACAACCACGGCACTCAACAACTGCGCTGGCTCCCATTTGTTAAAAAACATGTGGGTTTCTAAGAAGTTACCATGAATATTTAATCGCCCCGTTAAGGTCATGACAGCCGAGAGTAAACCTCAATATTGATCTGTTTGTGAGACAGCAAAATCTCCCCGTGGGGGCTGAACTGATAGAGATGTGATACCAAATCTATGCTTGTCAATGAGTAACAAAGTCTCACCGAGCTTCTCGCTGAAACCAACAAAAACGTTTCCATTCGGGAAAATCCTTTTCAAGGTGTGACAGAGATCCAGGACTTCAGAGGAAGCCAAGGGGGAAAAAAAAACTGCCTCCATGTAGGAAAAAAAGGTCCAGTCTGGAGCATTTTGCAGAGACTGACCAGCATTTGGATTCATCATTTTCTTACTTCATTTCAACACTGAAAATTAAAGTGCAACAGAAAAAAGATATGTCATGTGGCTGCTAAAGGGTGTTGCTGTGATTATCACCTGCGATAGCGATAATCACAGGGAACCCAGTGATTGGTTCCTATCAGTGGGTCTGCTGTGGCTGCTCCAGGGGGAGGTGAATGGACATTGAACTCGACATTCAAGCTGAGCCACATGTGTGCTGGTGAAGGGGGGAGTCAACAATAGTATTTTTCTGCTGAGGAGCGGGAAAAAAAAAAAGGGAGAAAGCAGGCGCATTCATTAGTGGGAGGGGGGCTGGTCGGCGGAGGGGGCTTTTATTCCCTGGAACCAATGGATGATCCCATGTGAGACAGGCTGCGGATGACGAGAGCCATTCAGAAAACCCGAAGCGTTTCACTTCACACAGCCGGTGCACTCTGTTTAAACTTGTAACGCAATAACACACGCTGTGAAAGAACTGCTTGTGTTTGACTAAAATCTGCAAGTTGTTCAGGCTTGCAGATAAAAAGAAAGAAATGCTCGGAACTGTGGGATTTCATGGATGCAAGAAGGTTGTTGTGTACGGCAAGAAAAAAAGGAGGATTGTGCTGCCTGAGTCAAATGTTTTCCAGTAAATTTGCGGCGCAGCGATGCTGGTCTAAGAGCCAAAACATTGAAGCACCGCTGCAGGATTACTCAGAGAATCCAGTTCAGCGTTCTGTTTTGCCTGGCGTCAACCGAGGAGTAAAGTCAGACACGGAGCAGACGCCTCAGAGCTGGGCGACTGAACAGTGCCTCTGTTTTCTCAGGCAAAACAAGGGAGGGTGAAAAGCACTTCATGCTGACTGATTGTGGAAGATTTGACCTGTGATGGCTTTTCAGGTTCAGCCGGAGTTCCAGCCACATATTTTTATCTGAGCCAACAAAAGTTAACATGTGGGCCATATGGTGGTCTAGAGGTACGCACACATACCTCACAGCAGGAAGGCCCTGGGTTTGTGCCTGGGTGCATAGGGAGGGGGGGGGGGGGCTTTCTGTGTGGAATTTGCTTGTTCTGAATCGTGTGAATGTGCGTGCAGGCATGCATGTGTGTCTGTGTGTCTGCGATCGACTGGTGACCCCTGCCTTGGCCCAAAAATAAGCTACCATTGACTCCCTGCACCCCCCCACTCCGATTTAAAAAAGCAGGGTCGGAAATGACCGAATGGACGCATGTTAACACGCAAACATGCGGTGACGTTATTTACTTGGGCCCACGTTATAAAAAGCGCACTGACTCCAGCTGCCTGTCCAGCAATGCGATGGACAAAAGGCCTGTTCAAATATGTTGTCATTGCATATTGCTGTCACATTATCTCGACAATGTGTTAAACCCCCGCTTCGCTGGTTGTAGCTATATTTATAACGCTGGCAATAAAAACTGTTACACGGATGAGTGGAGGGCATTCAGTATCGACCTGGTTATGTTGGACGTCGCTCTATCTGATCTGGAGCAGTAAAATGTTTGACTCATGGTAGAAACCTCTACGGACTTCACTCAGACTGGGTATGGCATTAAATCACTCCAAAAACAAAACAAACGCTGAAGGTAAAGATGGAGTCATCACTGGTGCATTGATATCTGGAAACAGGAGAGAGGCCACTTCACTCATCACTCCACCGCTGTGTTTTACTTAGAATTGTTTCTGTTTGTGTTTGGACAGAATTAGTTCCAACTTGGATGTGAAGCTGAACTGCTTCGACCCTCCTTCTGTCTCTGAGCTGCGAGTGTGAGACACGCAATCTGGCTTCAGGAGGCTCCAGTTACCTTAAAGGAGCTCATCTCTCCTTCCCAAACTATATATTTAGAAGTGCATCACATACTGCGCAACTCACATGGCACATTCCTGAAATCAGCCTGCTGCCCTTGCCACTACAGAGACATTATACCGCTCACTGGCAGCAACAAATTCAGCCACTGCATTTGGAATGAGTGAGTGAAACCAACTGATTGTTCGGACCGACCTCAAAGATCCATGTCTCTGTGAACATGGTTTGCGCCTCCCTCACAGGCCTTCAAACCCCACAAGTCAGAAGATGCTCTCTCAGTGCAGTAGAAGTGTTGTGGATCTACTTTGTGTGTCATTATGCTGCACACACAGCAGAAGGAGAAGCAGCCTGCCCAGTCCATCATCTGTTCACCTCACTGCACCACTGGTGGTTAAAGGGCTTTTTGGAACTATTTCATAAAGCACAGGAGCAAACACGAAGAAACCTGCCTGTATCAGACATGTATCCATAACGTCAGGATGTTGTAGAACGACACAGATCTGTACAGTGCAACTTGAATGGGACTAATGCTCAATCACTGTCTGGCTTGTTTATTTGAATGTTGTCGTTGTCTAATGATCATGATGATGATTATTGTGGCTGACTGAAGTGTGAGCTGAAGTCCTGCTTTAGTGCTTCCAGCTGCCGTGTAATCTGAGCCACGGACAGCGACAGCCGGGGTGGGCGACAGTCAGGGTGTTTGGAGGGGGGATTTAGGGCTCTTCCTCTCCGTCTTTACTCTCGCCGTCTTTCTCTCTCCCTCTCGCCGACTTTATATATAAACATCGTGCCGAGCAGTCCGCTGGCACACGTCTGGGAACAGGATGGCACCGCGCAGCTTTGGGGTGTTTTGTGGAGTTGTGACCATCCTCTGGACTTTAGCGGGTCAGGGTAAGTGGCGCTGTTGCAAACGTTTGGCACTTCCTCAATAACTGGAGGCTCCTTCGCTATTAAAACAGTGTCTTTATTGTCATCTGTCTGTCATGTACTGGCAGGGGAGCAAAGTTTAGAGACAACAGCCCTCACACCCCACATTTATTGCTTCACGAGGTATCCAGAAGTACCTACTTTTGATCTCATGATTATACCCTAAAACCTGTGTGCATGCACTTGTATAACTCCCACGTATTAAATTAGCACACATTATGTGTGCTTTCCTTGTAGACTTTTGGTTTCGCTTCATGGGCCCAACTACATTGAGCATGTTTGTTGTTTTTGTTTTGTTTTTCCAACTGATATCCACTGAGTGCACGTTGATACGTTATCATTGGTACAGACACTCACAGTCCTCCTCTCTATCAATGTGACTGTGTTTAAATGAATCAGATGAGCTGTGACAGTCGGTCAGCATCAAGAAAGCAGCAGGTCTTTGTCATGAGAGCAGCAGTCACACATTTAATGGAGCTGCTGTGATGGACACCGGTGGCGTTTTGCCACCAGAGGGGAACAGAATACAGCAAAGCTGCAGAGCAGGAATAAAGAAAGCCTGGATCTGACCTCGGTTTGTTTATCATTATTATCATTTGAGGTGACTTAAACCTTTCTTTATTTTACACAATTCATCCATTGTTTTGACTTCACTATGACAGCATCAATATGCTCGAAGAATTGGAAGAAAATGCACAATTTTAATGACAGAAAGAGACATTGAGGACGGTTGGAATTGGTCCTGTAGGTGATCTCATGATAGTGGTGCAGAAAAAGCAGCAAGGCTGTTGAAATAAGGTATCAAAACGTACTCCAAGTTGTTCAGACAGATAATGCTGGTATGAAAGGAAAGGCAGCCAGTCTGGCACCACATTCTGATAAACAAAAAAGTGCAAGGATCTTAATAAATGTTGCATTCACACGGTAATTTCCCATGGCAGCTAAACTGAGCAGTTGCCAGCAGTCTCGATCACAAAGTGCTTTTGTAGTTCATTTCCTTGGATGAAGTTGTTGAAACATGAGCAGGGACACACGTTGGGATACAGAAGAACATTGATATGATGAAATATTCCAACATTTTACCTTCTCAAAGTTATCTGGAGATTGAGCTTCCCTGATCACAGTAATTTAAAGTTGCTTCTAACTGGTTTTTAGTTGCAGAGATACTTTTTATGATGCAAACATGAAGCACTGAATACCTTGGTGTTACTCTCAGGATCGCTCATGTTCCTGGTACACAGAGCACTGAGATGCTGGGCTGAAAGCTTGTAAGAGCGGATGTCTTCTGACAGATAAGCCCCTCTTTCATCGTCCATCATGCTCCTGCCGGCTTGCTTTGATAAGATCTCAGTGGAAGCTAGAAACCACGTGGTCCTGCTGTCTGAAATGGTCCCCTGAAAATGTCCACACTGGACAACGAGACGCGGTCGGTCAAGGTGAGCTTGGCCTGCATTCATCCCAGTCATCAACAGTTGATGTTGTAATGTTTATCTTCATGGTCATGTTGCCATGACCATTATACCCCTTGCCTTCTTGTCACCTGGTAAAAGGTCAAATCAGGAAAAGTACAAAACAACGTTTTCCAAGCTGAAACATTTAACTGGACAGAATCTGGCAGCAGTTTCATGTCTTGGTGATTTCACACACTGCTTTTGTGGTCACCTTGAGCAGGGGGTCCTGACGTCTTGTCCCGTTAGCCCCCCTGTCTCAAAGAACAGAAGTACACCCTCTCTAATTTTTTAATTCTCTAAAACATTACAGTGAAGCCAAACACTCCTGGATTATCTCCTCCCACCAACATTCAAGATGAGAAGCCTTCAGATTAGAACCACAGAGGAGATTCTGATGTTTCTCCACATGTTTGCTTGTGTCTTATTGTGGTTTTACATGACAACCTCAGAGCACTCAAAGCCTCAGCCCCCCCCCCCGTAATCTCTAAGGGGGCCCCAAAGAGGGGCCTGCCCCTCAGGTTTGGAACCATTGACCTCGAAGGGCTGCCTTTGGTTTCCCATCATCCCTCCAGTCTGTCTTAGGAGGCTTAAGTGTCCTCCACAGGAAGTGATGAGGTCAGAGCAGTGAGACCAAACAGTAACTGGACTTTGTGCCCACATAACCGGGCAACTGATCCTCATGTGTTGACCCAACTGCATTTAGAAGGACAATCAAACACGTGCAGACAACACAGCACACTTTAAGCGTCCGCATCAAGAATCCTTTGTCACTTCATGCCAGGACTTTGCACTACACACTTTAAGAAGTATATAAAAGCCAGTAAGTGTGCATGTATTGTTCCCTCAATCAAAGCACAAAGAACACTTCAAACACAAGTGTGTATACTAATTTCAAAGGTCACTTTTCATACTTGCTCTGTGCATCCTGTGCCTCAAAATTAATAATTAAAAACTGACAAAGCGCTGAGACATGTCAGCACTGCCACCGCACTGCCAACTACGCAAATTGTCCCCTGGGTGAATTACAGCCCGGCACTCTGACATATTTGAGCCTGACTGGGCCGGCCAGGCCCTGGAATGAGTCGCACCTACGAGACGACATCTTTACTGCTCCGCAGCATGCACCACTGTCACCATTTTCGTGGAACGGTGATATTGATGATTATTGTACATGACCCGAGTGTGACTTGAAGTCCTTGTTTAGAGTTTCCCAGCTGCTGTGTAACCCGAGCTACGGCTAGAGACAGCTGGAGGGAGGGAGGCGAGGGGTCGGAAATAACCTCGGCTTTGCTCTCTCTTAGTCTCTCTTGAACTCGACTCATAAAATGTGGTGTCATCGAGAGGTTATTAGTATATAAACATTTGAGGCACTGTTCATTGTCAATGACGTGTTTGTCTGATGGCGTCTAAAGATTTATTGTCCTGATAGTCAACTCACAGTTTGCGTTCCCAGCTGATTCAAATGCATTCCAGTCAGAACAAAATATTATATTGACAAACTCTTCAATGAATCTTTGAATTTGGCTTCAAGCAGCAAGAATGACACTGTTTTTGGCCCACCTCAACAGCTGTGATGTGATTCCTTCTCCTCCCACAGCCCACAGCAACGAGGAATCACAGCTGATCGCCGACTTGTTCAAAGACTACAACAAGGTTATTCGGCCGGTGGTCAAGCCAGAAGACAAGGTGGAAGTTCAAATCAAGCTGACCCTCACCAACCTCATCTCCCTGGTGAGCGGGTCTTCTTCCCGCGACACAAAACTTGTCCAACTGTCAGATATATGAGCATTCGTGTTTGAAGAAGATGTGCACTCTTCAGATGATGGATATGTTATTCTAGACAGAACGAAGTGATTGGAGTAGTTTCATTTACTGCAGAGCACAACTGTCTAAACTCTTGATTTATGTATCCCACAGAATGAAAAGGAGGAGACTCTAACAACCAATGTGTGGATCGAGATTGTGAGTTCTTCTTTCTTTATACAAATGAAGCCTTTTCTTACAGTTCCTGTTACTTTTGTGAGAATGATCAGCCTGATTACAATCCATCTGTCCAACACCTGGCTTGGATTGTTGTCACTACCCCAGACAGAAGCAGGTCAGGACAGGTTCTGGTTTTGAAAACTGTCTCAAAAATAGCTGTTGATGAAATAAAGCACTGAATATGTGATAATTTCAGACATAGAGAAGCTTGGGTTCATCAGAACCACTGAGGGAAAATCACCCTAAAACACGCTCCACAACACTGAACAACTGCATGAGATGCTGATGTTGGGAACGCCTGGAAATGCAGGAATAATACGTCCTCATTCATATTCAAGTTTTATCATCACGGCTGCTCTCTCTCAAATGTCACCTGCAGCAATGGACGGATTACCGCCTCGCCTGGAAAGCAGAGGACTACTATGGCATTGACGTAATTCGTGTCCCGTACAACATGGTTTGGCTTCCTGACATCGTGCTGGAAAATAAGTAAGGAGCAGACAAATGTCGGCCTCATGTCGGCAGAGTGAATTTGAATATTTGCGAGTAACCCCGTCTCTCTCCCCCCGTCATCCGCTTGGGTTGCAGCATTGATGGCAAATTTGATGTGGCCTATTATGCTAATGTGCTGATCTTCAACACTGGCTGGATGTACTGGCTGCCCCCTGCCATCTATCGCAGCACGTGTGCCATTGAGATCACCTACTTCCCTTTTGACTATCAAAACTGCACACTCGCTTTCAGGTACGCTATGATTTCTTCGTTAATCCAAAAAAACCCAAACATATTGGTTTGCTGACTTATTTCTCTCTCTCTCTCTCCATGCCTGCAACCGCAGGTCCCAGACATACAGCGCCAACGAGGTGGACCTCATCTTGGCTGTTGGAGATACAGGAGACACTATTGAATGGGTGGACATCGACCCTGAAGCTTTCACGGGTACAACATATCTACATAAAACCCTCAGAGGGACCATAAGCCGTAATCCCAGTTTGTCCTGATTTATTCTGCTTCTTCACCAAAGAGAATGGCGAGTGGGCCATTGTTCACCGTCCCGCAAAGAAAGTGATCAACCCACAGTTCTCACCGGACGACCTGGATTATCAGGAGATCATGTTCAACCTGATCATCCAAAGGAAGCCCCTCTTCTACATCATCAACGTCATCCTGCCCTGCTCCCTCATCTCCTCACTGGTCGTACTGGCCTACTTCCTGCCAGCACAAGGTTTGAGGGGGGATCCAAACATTTGTCAGATACTACAAACATTTTTCCCAGAAGGGTCATCATGTATGAAATCCGCTTTCCCTTTGATGTCTTCTCACAGCCGGAGGACAGAAGTTGACGGTGTCAATCTCCGTCTTGCTGGCCCAGACTGTCTTCCTCTTTCTCATTGCCCAGAAGGTCCCCGAGACGTCTCTCTCTGTCCCTCTAATCGGCAAGTGAGTCCTTGTGCACCCCCCCCGCCCTCGCTGACCCCTGCTGAGTCACTTTTTCCTGTCCCCTCCTGTCTCCTTCGCTGACCCCTGATGCCTCCTCCAGGTACCTGATCTTCGTCATGTGTGTCACCACCCTCATTGCTACGAATCAGATCGTGGTGCTGAACTTCTCGCTGCGCAGCCCCAGCACCCACACCATGTCCCACTCCGTCAAACACGTGAGTGCACCATCGTTCAGCCGGTGCAGATGAATCCAATAAGTGCATGTTTGTTTGTTTGTTTGTTTGTTTTTAAAGCTGACGTGTTTTTCTGCATCCATCGCTCGCAGCTGTTTTTAGAAATGATCCCTCGCTTCCTGGGCATGTCCCCGCTGGTGGACGACAGCGAGGAGACCATCGAGATGAACGGGGTGAGGGAGAGGCGGCGCAGCTCCTTCGGCCTCATGCAGCGAGCGGAGGAGTACGTGCTGAAGCAACCCCGCAGTGAGATGATGTTCGACAAGCAGAGGGAGAGACACGGCCTCACGCGATCCATCGGTGAGAAGCCGCTTTTCTTACTCGTCTGATTTTTTGCGCGTAGTTTGTATCACAATTGTTCTCAATCATTACTTTTTGCATCAGGTCTTTTTAAGATTTCACGGCTTTAAGCCCATCAAAAATGCCTCCATGTGACTTTGGTAATGATATCCCTGGCATGGACCTGTCTAACATAGTGTCTCCCTCCTCCCAGTGGACAACATCGATATCAGCAGCACAGCCAACCTCTATAAGAGTTTAGCCCAATCTGCACCCGAGATCAAGCAATGTGTGGACGCCTGTAACTTCATCGCTGAAAGTACCAGACAACAGAATAACATTGGATCAGTGAGTGTTTTAAAGTTTGGTCTCATGTCTGGCACATCATGCTTCCTTTGAGCTTTCATTGCAGCAGTTAACTTTCCATTTGTTTTTCTCTCCAAATAGGAAATTGAAAGCTGGGTGTTGATCGGTAAAATGATCGACAAGGTGTGTTTCTGGGCCGCCATTCTCCTCTTTATATTTGGCACAGTGGGGATCTTCCTAACGGGACACTTCAACCGAGCCCCAGATTTCCCTTTTCCTGGGGAGAACAAAAAATATGCTCCAAGCTAAAGACAAAGATCATCGATTTTGCGGGATTGAATCATTTCCAATTTTCCTCGCTGTGCCTCATGCGGTCTGTAACAGTGAGCCGCGGAGCTCAGTGACTCCCAGGCCAAGCGTCAGGCTTGAGTCACGTGTGTGCAGCAGGATTTAGCGAGATCGAGCCTGTCTCTGTGTACATCACAGCGCCCAGACTTGTCATACAGGCGCGTGTCAGGCAGCTGGAGGTTTCTTCAGTCAAACTTTGCACTTAGTTTTAGGTTTGCCAACTTGATATGAAGCCATAGATAATATTTATTCTACCAGATGATGAGGTCTTGTTAAAATGGTAAAATCTTAACCCATTATCACGACAAATGAAAATCATACAAACAAGATCTTTGTTTTGCTAAGTTTGATCTTAAAATGATTGGCTACATAAATGCAAATCGCAACGATTTGATATCACTTCAAATTGTGAACACACTAAATTCAGATTTAAATTGTAGTAAACTTAAGTAGGAGTGAATAGCATACTTTAGGGGGGAAAAACTCATGAAGTACGAGGAAATACTACATGAATACAACAGTTTGAGTGTTTGTAACTGGTCACTTCCATGCCTGAGAAAGGTGCAGTGGTTCACCACAATCCAGGGTGAGTGATTCTAATGCAGTCCAGAAGATCTCAATGCAACAACAAGGTTGTCACAAACAGACGAAGGAAACCTGATGTATTGAGTGTTGAGGTTTTCCATTAGGCACAAGCCCCCAAGATTCACATATCACAACGAGTTACAGTACATGCTGAAAGTCTCCCTGCATGTACAATGTCTTACTCTGTAGAAAGCTGTGCATGTAACATGAGCCAGCCCAGTCTGGATCAAAGCATTTGTCTTCTTACGATGACTTATTTATTGGGAAGTGGTGTTGGTGGTAGATTGTAAAGTGGATATTATCTCGATATCATTCTACCTTTTTTTCTTTTTTTAAATAAACATTTTATTTTGTCCATCATGACTTGTTCACTCATGTTTTTTGCAGAGTTATTGTGGGAAAAAACAGCAGCCATGATGTAAATGATAGAGTTGCTCGCTGTGTCATTGTCTCACAGCTCACACTGGGACAAAACAAGAAAGAAAATGGTTTGAATCTAAACAATCGATGTGGATGCAACATGTTTTGTATTTCAGTTTCTGAAATCAGCTTTCACACCACTCATTCAAAATGACGTTTCAGCAGGCTGTGGTCTGGTAAAGTTGTGTTTGAACACCTCCATGTGGTGCCAGTCTGTACTACACTCACTCAGGACAGCCTGTTCATCTGAGCCCTACAACAACCCCAGGAGGCTTCTTCACCAGGGCAGTTTTGTGGCGTTTGAGTGTCAGCTGCATCTGAATGTTCTTTGGAGACTTTGTTTGGTTTGGCACCAGATGCTTAAACTGAGATTCAAATCTCAGTTTGCTGCTGACAATCCAAAAAAAAACACCCCAAAAACAAACAAACAAAAAAAACAAAATTAATGTGACAGAGTTTGATTTGAAGTGAATTTTTTCACATAATAAAAACAAAAAAAGACCAAAAAAACAACAACAATTGAGTAGGTCAGTGTAGATTGTGCCAATGCAATCAAAACAAACATGCATGGCAACACGAATATTGTGTTCAATCTGGACAAAGTTCACTGTAGATAGGCTGAAGTTACTGGTGCATTCAAGCTGCAGGAAGGTGCTTAAAAACAAGAGGTCCATTTGTGGACTCTTCCTGGACCTGTCATGAAGCGTTGACGGACGGGGTGTGGCTGCACGCTGCTCTGCACTGCACAGGAAGCTGTGCTAATGCTAATCACAGCTCACGCCCAGCTCAATTCAATGTGGCACACAGCTGTTGTATAATGTCTGTGTGTCTTATAAATCACACGTTGATTTGTATCTGTCACAGTCGTTTCTTGTCAAACTGTCGTGCTGTTTTCCTAACTTTAATAACTGATCATGAATGTTAGCCTTAGCTAGCGCGAGGAGCACTTCCGGTGCAAATACATTTTTTTAAATGACAATTTTCTCTAGTTTCCTTTGCTTGTGCTGGTCTTAAAGTCCATAAATGATTCCTAATAAAATAACCCAGTTTTATTTTCTTTATAGATAACCACAGTAGATTCTAACCCTGCATTTAGACACGTGTTTAATACTTTATTGTCGAATGTTGGCAATGAAAAAAATTGTATTTTGAAATTTGTGACCGGAAGTTATTAGGTATTTCACGTCACCCACGTAAGATCGATGGTTATAAATGAGCGCTGTCACCGTCAGGCTTGCTACTGCTCATCACTCCACATTCCTGCTCCCGTGTCTGTCCTGCCGGCGCCCGGTCCCGACTTGTTCGCGTCCGCGCGCAGAAACGTCGGCAGTAAAAACAAAACGTCTCCTTCACGTCAACGCCTCTGCAAACGTGTCAACCGAATTCACACCTGCACGAACACCAAACACTGTCCCACCGGTGCACTGACATGAGATACTAGCGCTCTGCTGATTAAAACATGCAGAGCGGGAGTCTCCTGGGAGGAATAGCAGCGAAGCACTTCCACATGTGCAGCTTCCCCTCGGAGAGCCAATGGGAGGGGACTAAAGAGTGCATCACCTACGGGGGGAAAACTCGTGAACTCTCTCTGAAACACTGGCAGGAATAAGATGAGGCGCAACTTCTAGCTCCGGATGACCACTGTTTTTGGACGCGGAGCAGCCGTGTGAGCGTGGAGCCGAGCTCAGAGTAAGTTTCTCCCCCGCCCACCGCTTCGGGCCCCGCGCCGGGACGCGTCTGTCACGCCGCCGATCCGTCGCGGTGCCGCCGCCCGAAAGCTGCCCCAGCTGCAAGGTTTAAACGCGAGACACGCTCGTGGTAAATGCCCAAACGCGGTCGGACTGATGGCTGTCACTTCATCCAGCTGCCATTCCCCCCCCGCGGTCGTTTCTGTAAACCGGAGCGCAGTTTTGTCGGTCAGGAATGCGGCGCTGTCGGAAAGCAGGGAATGGGTGGAGACGGCCAAACTTAGCCTTCAGCGTTTTCGGTCTGCACCAGCAAACAGGGTGCCCGTTGCGATCTGGGGGGGGGCACCGACTTCTCTACTGCAGTGTGGCGTGGTCCAGGTGGTCCCGATCAAAGCGTCACCAACTCTCAGGAAACATCTGAAGTCCCGTCACGTCCCAGACGGAAGAGCATCGACT
>JAUESE010000008.1:7269789-7286051 GCA_032274725.1 Malacoctenus triangulatus
GTGATAAATGTTTTTTGTTGTTTTTATTCCACCGTCCACTTTCCGTACCTGTTCAGGAGCCAGTTGACAATGCGCAAAAGGTAAGTTTTTCGGGGTATTTGCAGTCCGCAGAGGGGCCACTGCAGGACAGGTACCTCAGGTGTACGTGTGAGCATTACCTCAGCTGTGCAGCTCAGTGCAGACAAACACCAAGGGCAGCTGCGTGGGTGGAGGTCCGCTGTAATTTCGCAGGTAATTTGTCCCTGGTGAAGCTCCGTAGCCACAGAGGAGCAGAAAACACTTGAGGAGTGTTGTGTGCAGCCAATCGTCGGTACAACCCCGCAAGACTCCATCAAGGCAGGGAGTGGGAGGGAGGACTTGAGAAGCAAAACATGGCGAAATAACAACTTTGGCTGGTATCCGCAGTCAGGGACTGCGCCGAGTTTCGTGGTGTTGGATCAAGTCCGCAAGTTGGTAACATTTCGACGCCAGAGAACGGAAGCGACACCGAACTTTCAGGAGTCGAGGGCACCAGTTTACAAGTATTACGGCGGCCGTGGTGAAAGCGTAGTGCCCGTCTGTCCGTCCGCCCGCCCGCCCGCCTGTCTGTGTTTTCCCCGGAAGGTTGGCAGTGCTAGGCGCGACTGTCAACACAGAAAATGGATGAAGAAGGAAAGTTTATTCAGGAGGAGACTGTTTTAGCCCGTTAGCCTAGCTACGTTAGCTCGACATTTACCGTCAGACCGTCCGCGCGCACCTGACTCGGGTTTTTTTTCCGGATAACTGCACTCTGGCACGATCTTGGGATTATTTAAGTCGAGTTAACAAGTTTGACAACTGCTGCTGCGGGGAATCGCAATTCATGTGGAGCTCTGCATCGCGCATATCTGCTGTGTTTTTTTGACGTGCCTCCGTTCCGGGTGGACCTCGGTGTGAGGCTGGTAATGACAGCGTGACGGTCGGTTCTGTTGCGGTGCGGACGGACCCGGACGCCATCACATCAGACGTTGCGTTCTCAAAAACAACGGCTGCGCTGCTGAGACACAAATGTGATTTTTATACCCTGTAGCGTATCTACTAATGTTTCAGCGGCATACCCAGCCTATTTTCTAGTTTGTGTGTTTTTTCCTGGCCGCGACGTGCTTATAAATATATTTTTGAGCCTTTATAACACTGGCTGGGATGTTGTTCAGCAGCAGAGACTCGGCGTCTTGTCAAAATGAACGCAGCAAGGTGTTCAACAACAGTGGAGGTGCACTGCATTTAAAACCTGCCAGCTGTTAGGTTTCCCCCAAATGGCCGGCCGATGACGACGTGAACAGTTTCTGAGAAGCTTTCATTTTTAAGTTTGGTGTGTTTTCGATCTGATACGGCAGCCAGCGACTCCGTGGAGCAACTGCGGATACCGTCGTAGCTCTCGGCCAGAGTTGACGTGAGCTAGCCAGCTTGGGTGCGTCTGTGGAGGCTCGATCTGCGATGTGTTTGCTCGTCTAAGTGCTACCGTGTTGTATCGAAGCAGCCTCACGGTTCTCGACCATCACTTCGCTGTATCTTCTCCCAGACGGGCCCGTGGGAGCTTGTTGAAGCAGCGACTTTGTTATTTCGTTGCCCCGTTTTTTTTTTTGCGAATAACTGGCTAACTTGTTTAGCCAACGTATAAGTTTGGCCAGCTATGTCTGAAAACGCCCCCACACGAAGCCTGGATGACATAGACCTCGCAGCTCTGAGGGTGAGTATTGTGATTACAAGACACGCGCGCTGCACGTTATTCTTGAAAATTTACGACGGGCGGACTCATTCCATGTTATGTCAGTTCGTCTCCGACACAAGCACCACCATCCAACTCCCACGCAACAAAGTTAAGGTGGGAAAAAAACACTCCTCAGGCTTGTGTGCTTATAGGCAGCTGTCTAGTTAAAGAGGAATACATGGTTAGATTTCCTGCAGAACCAAAGTCTGTGGCCATGACAGCAGTTTGTGTTGAATCTGTAAGTAAAATAAAGACATATTGGGATTTTGGGGCTGCACCTGCTGTCCAGAATTGTTCATGCATCATAATAATTCACCTGGCTATCCTCTTTTTGTCTTGTTACAAAAACAGATATGAACATCACGTCCACCATTTTGACCCAATGAATGAAGAGGTTGTTTTCATTCTTGTAACTATCATTCATAACCTGCTGAGTTTTTTTTTTTTAAGGTCTGGTTTAATCTAAATCACAGGAAGTCAGTCACTGCAGATTGAATGGCAAATGTGACCTTTATGCATTTTAGATCCAGGTTATTGAGATCAGTCCAGATTCCGATATTGTTTAGTTGGAAGATTCAAGCTTTCTTTACATGTTGAAATCATGTTTTTGTCATGTTGAACTCTAGCTATCAAGCAATGAATGAAAATAGAAAAGCAAGTGTTCATGAAACAGTTCCAGAGTGTCTGAATGAACACTGCAAGTGCCACTCTTTATTTTGACACATTTTTCAGTGTCAGAGGAAGTGATCAAACAGGTGTGTAATGCATTCTTCCAAAGACACACCCATTTAGCATTTTCAACAAGTACTCAGTACTCTCGGTGACTGCTGAAAATAAATCATAGCTTTGTTTCACTTGTGGAACCGCAGTTTTTAAACACACACATTGTTTGTAATTTCCTATGAGGTGAACTTCGGCATGACTGTCGACCTTACAGTTTAAACTCTTGTGCTATTTCATCTGGATAATGATGAATTGAATTTAGTTTCAGTCTTTATTTGTGCAAATAGAACTTTTGTGTCTTTCTGTGTGCACTTTGTCACTTGTGGTTGTGATTCGGTGCAATGTTTGACCTTCCATATGCATGAAAAAAGAAATGCTAACTTCTTTGATATCGAAGCCTCCAATAAAAGTAAATGAAATAAAGTAGCTGACCAAAGAACAGGTACATAAGTGCACATGTGGTCCAGTATAAGGATTTTGTCCACTGTTGCCTAAATATGAGATTAAGTACATAACTACACATTACTTATTTGGTTATTTGAAAGTTGTGCAGGTTCGGGATCTTGAAAGCTCTACTATAAATTGGTGTTGTAAACAAACATAGAATTTCTACAATCAGTTAAACTCACCTACACACAGCGTCGATCTTCAAGCTTTGAAAAATGTGTTAAATGTATTTTATTTCATTTTGACTACTTCAACTTTACCATTGTTTACTAGCTAGCTTTCTTTCGTCCGTTGTCGCATTGCAGCACATCTTGCGTGTTACCATCACCTGTTGAATAATAGTGTGAAACTATTGGCGAGACTTCACCCACGTGTCTTCAGTTTTGCAATTTGTGCTAGCAAATGGCAAACAAAGCATAGAGTCCACTGGAGAGCAGTTCTCAAATTCAAATGGCTAAAGGACAACGTATTTTAGCAGCTCAATCACAGTATTCTTTAAAAACTGCTAGTGAGTGAAGAAGTGTAGAATTACATAACCGTTTACTGAACACAGGCATCAACAGATTATATGTGCACAAATGCTATTTCTGCCAGTAGAGCAGTAGATCAAATCAAACCGCCCTCATATTGGTGTTGACTATAGGTGACTTAAGTTACACATTTTAAGGTAAATCAACAAAAAGTACCAGATAACAGCAAAATATTACCAACCAACAGTAGCCCTCTGGGAAATGTATCCAGTGCTAATATTTTGTTGAATTTAAAAAAAATGCAAGTTTTGATATTTTGCAAATATTAGTACGCAAGTTTGAGATATTCAGTCCAATGTCTCTAAAGGTTTTGCATTAAGTAAACACCATTTCAAAACAGGATTGGAGGGAAACTTGAACTGCATTTCCTTCCTTGTCATGTTTTTGTTATGTCATATTGTGATTATTACTGAACATATCTCTCATTTTTAAGGCACTTCTCTTGAAAACCAGTCTGGTTGGGTTTTCAGGAAATGCATGTAGTTTTGATGATGGTTGCAGATGGTTAACCTCAAATATGGTTGGCTTACTTCTTTATTTTTCCGTCTTTTTTGTTGTCGTCCTTGTTGGACTGCCTCCTTCAGGCAAGTTGATACTCTTACAGGAAATGCATTGACTTCTCCTTGGGCAGTTCCTGGTGTCTTTTACAGTAGAAACTCGGTTAAAGTGAGGCTGTTCATTTTTCGAGAGGCTTATCACTGCTTGGCATTTGGGTAATTTAACTGCATCTTTTCCAAGGTTCCCCATCATTATATTCAGCCTGCACGTTACCATGCTATCATTAAATCCACATGAAGAATCAGAGTTGCCATTTTTCATGATTTGAGCTGGCTGGGAGTAGATCTCCCCTCCAGTTTCCCTGTGGTTTCACTGCTTTTTTGCCAGTTTTTGCAGCCTTTGCAGAGGGTTTGTTTGTCTTTGTGTGTTAGCGGTGCTCCTGCTTGTATATAACTGTACCCTTCCCCTTCTATCGCCTCATTCCTCTCATCCCACTCTCTACGCTGGTTGTGGGTGAAGCTTCCGCCTCTTCTTTGCCACCCACTCCATCATTACATTATTCCCTTCCATACCATTTTTCTCTTGCAGCTTTCTTTACGTCACGGTTCCCTCTCTGTTGTGTCCCTATATATATAAAACATGCTTCAAAATCTGGCCGGAACATTTATGTTGCCGTATCTGATTTACATCAAACATGTGGTCAGTGTCACTGGCAAAGCCCTCCTGATTGTGGATGCTATTTTTTTTTTCTCTTAAAATCCCTGTCGTAAAGGAAGATCTTTTAGTGGCAGAGCAGCCATCACTGGAAATGGATGAAAGCAGGATAGGTCATGGTGTACGTTCTAAACCCAAAGCAGCAGTCTCACCACCCACACATCTTCTTCAAGCCATATTGAAATTACATGAAAGTGGAACTGCTTGTCATTTTCCTTTGTCTCCTGGGGGAGGGGGTTGCATAATTGAGTCAAAGCAACCTACTCATTATTAGTGTCAGTGAAAAATATGTGTTTGTTGCACAGAAACATAATATGAACAAATCAAGAAAAGGTTGTAGTTGTGTCCATGCTGTCAGAATCCATCTTTGTATGTCTAACGTTGTATCAATGTTTGGTGTATCTGTGTGTCTGCTTCTCCCATGTGAAGTTTTGTGGGTGGTTCTGAGTGGGCAGCGAGGAAGATTGAGCTTAAATGATCAGTATGGAAATAAAATACTGGATTTAAAGGGGCTTTGGTGGCTTTAATGAATGATTTGTGCTCTACGGAGGCCTGCTGGTTTAAATGACAAAGCCCACAGATCTACAGTTTTGCACACGTTTAACAAGCTCTGAAAAATAAAAGGAATTGCCTGTTATGTCTGCCTTTTTTTGTAAGTTCTCAGTGGTGTAGCAGCAGTGTTTTGTTTTCTTTCTTGTTGCGTTCCAGCCTTTGTGCAAATATAACTGCAGCCTTTTTGCAGCAGCCACGGGAACAGGTGCAGTTTGTAGTATTTCTCTATTTAAAATTGACACTTCTGTGAAGAAATATGATTATAACAACATGAAAAAATACCTCCATGTTGGGTCACCATTGAAGTGTAAATGTGGAGGATCCAAAGAAGAACAAAGCATGCATCACCCACTTACAAACCAAAATAAATACGCTGTGCTTTCAGTGCAGTCATTGCAATTTTGTCTTTTCCCAAATGTGGAAGAAAACACACCAACTTGGAGCTTTTTTTTCTTCAGCAGTAAATTTGAGTGGTTTTGTTAAGAAAATGCTGAATTACTGTGACTTTCTATGTCAAAGTATAAACCTCCTTGATGTGTGTGACCCTGATCTGTCTGTCTGCTGGATGACAGTTTAACAGCCATTGTCTCCTCCTGTCTCCTGCAGGATCCAGCAGGAATCTTTGAGCTGGTGGAGGTGGTTGGCAATGGGACCTATGGACAGGTGTACAAGGTGAGCCACGAGGCCTCTCAGTGAACCAGTTCTCCTACTGATCAGTTCTGCATTTGACACTTAGTCTGACAAATGTAACATGGATGGACAAGCTGAGCTGCAACTGAAAAGCCCGTTTTAGTGTCTGCTCTTTGGTGAATGTTCTCTAAGTTAATTTTTCAGATGAAAGCAGATTTTAGCATACTGCTACGTCAGTAAAAAAAATGTAGCCATCAGGCTGATAAGTTAAAGTGGCTTTGACAAGACGATAACACCAGTGGAGGGAAATGTAAAATAAGAATAGCAAAGTGACGTGAAGGCACAATCGGTCACACTTAATGAGTGAAATTCAGAAAGTTTCAGAACATGGGGTCTGAGGTTCACTTTAAACTTTGCTGAGTGTTGCTGCACTGAGCCAACTTGTTCCTAAATCAGGGCCGTCACGTGAAGACGGGCCAGCTGGCTGCTATTAAGGTGATGGACGTCACAGAGGAGGAGGAAGAGGAGATCAAAGCAGAAATCAACATGCTGAAAAAATACAGCCACCACCGCAACATCGCCACGTACTATGGTGCCTTTGTAAAGAAGAGTCCACCAGGACACGACGACCAGCTTTGGGTCTGTCTATCACCTGCTCTGATGGTTTTGCAGCGGTGTGTTCCTCGCTAATTGTGCTCAACTAGTTTGTGTTTGTCCGTGTGTAGCTGGTGATGGAGTTTTGTGGGGCAGGATCAGTGACCGACCTCGTAAAAAACACGAAGGGCAGCTCTCTAAAGGAGGACTGGATTGCATACATCTGCAGAGAGATCCTGAGGGTGAGGAGTCATTGTTGCACCAGTGAAAACAAGCACACAGTGGAGGTCACTGCCTATTGACCAGTGTTGACTTCTTTGTCTGTGAACAGGGCCTTTCTCATCTCCATGCCCACAAAGTAATCCACCGAGACATCAAGGGCCAGAACGTGCTGCTAACGGAGAATGCAGAGGTCAAACTCGGTATGTCAACGCTTTGAAAGTCGGTGTAACAAAAAGAGGTTTAATGTTTTCCTTCTTTATGGTTCTGACACCTGCTGGTTTCCTTTTTCCACAGTTGATTTTGGAGTGAGCGCTCAGTTGGACAGGACTGTTGGCCGCAGGAACACCTTCATCGGCACACCCTACTGGATGGCGCCGGAGGTTATTGCCTGCGACGAGAACCCCGACTCCACCTATGATTACAGGGTAACCCGAGCAGCACTTTTGTTTATGTCTATGAACAAGGCTGTAAGAACATGAACAGTAGAGGCTGACTTGGTCCCATGTGTGTTTCACAGAGTGATATTTGGTCTTTGGGGATCACAGCCATTGAGATGGCAGAGGGAGCTCCTCGTAAGTATCTGCCCTCCTTTACATATCTGTTTCTCCCATTTCCCATTGACTCACTGCACTTTCATGTCCTGGGGAAAGGGGGAGCTTCTTATTGTCTCAAGGCCCATTGTGACAGACATCATGAATGAGTCCGTCTTGCAAATGCAGGCTGCTTGTCTGTGTCTTCAGATGGACAGCTGACTCACTGTAATCAAGGTAGTGTAGTCGTGAGCTGGCAGTTGGCCTGTGGAGGCTGTTTGTGCGGATCTCTGTGGTGTGGCGGGGGGGATCTGTCTGCCTGGAGATTTGGTGTGAAACCAAAGGAATTGCACTCGAGTGCTAAAGCAATTGTAAGTTTAGTCAGAATGTCTCAACAGGGGCTCAAAGGGTCTTCTACACCGTTTCATTTGTGCAGTATGTTGTTTACACCACAGAAACACACAGGAATACTGTTTTTCATGCAACTTTTAGACTTTTGTCGTCATGATAGTTACATGCCGTTAGACTAGCTCACAACAAAACGAGGACTGGTGTGAAATTCAAAATGGAGTGCGTCCAGCAGTTCCAGTATTAATCCACAGACATTATTACAAAGAGGAAAACATTAGCTTCAATTCTTAAAACCCAAACAATGTCATTGTGAAATTTACACGTTACACACAACTCCTGACTCCAAATGGGATCTGTAGGTCTCACACGTCTGGAGGGCATATTGAAGCATTAAAGAGTGAATATAGTCCACCAGTCAAACTAAATGTCTACTTCTGTCACTCAGAAAGTTTTTTAAAAGCTTTTTTTTCCCCACACTACCAATGAAGACTGCATGGAGCCTTACAGACCATGCTGCTGCTGCTGCTGCTATGAATGACATAAGGGATACAGGCCAACTGTCAAGCTGGTGTTGATGTGACGTTATAAATTATGCAGTGTGTGCTTACTCACTCCCTCAGTCAGATTACCAAAATATGTTTTCCTCTTAAAAACTTGCAGTATCCCTGCATTGGAGATAAGACTGTTTTCTGGCTGCTGTGTTCTAACAATTAGTCAGAAATTGATTAGTTGCTGAAACGTATTAAAACATTGCTTTTTTTATGTCCAACGTGACAGTTTGAAAGCTATATGATGGCTCTTTGTTATGCTCTGAAAGTTTGTGATGCCAAATAAATCCTGTCAAGATGTTGTACTTATCTTAGCTAAAACATGGTCACAATTGAGTGTTTTTTTTATTTACCTTGGTCGCCATAGTAACACTTCTGCAAACAAAAATTAGTCTGTGAGTAGACCTATAAAAATGAAAATGTACCTACAGTGTTTCTGGCCAAAATATTTTCTTTATTTTCATATTGATGTGTAAATAAATTCAAGGAAAAACATTTTTATCACCACATAGAACATTAAGTTATATCTAAAAGGTCACATTTGGTTAAACAGGAAAGGATTTAGAATTGAGGTCAAGATGTAGATTTGCTGCTGTTGGTGAGGAGCTCAGCTATGATTCATGGTGTAACGTGCCACAACTTCAAATTTAGTTAATCAGATGATTGATCTCATTTTATGTGGCATTGTGCAACTCTTCCTGAGCAGCTTATCAAGTTCTGCACATACAGTTTATCTGCTGATCTAACAGCCTTTGCTTATCAATGATGACTTTCTTTGACTAACATTTTCTTTTTTTAATGTCTGTTAACTATCAACTTTCTTTAAAGATTTGATGTTTGACCTTTTATTTTCACAAGTTATCCAACTGGGAGCAAAGTCTCATGACAAACACATTTAATGAATGTAATGGTCATGCATCATAATGTTGCCTGTTGGTACCACACCTGTCTGCTTTGGGGATTACCTCAATTGTAGGGATTAGGCAATGGTTGTCCAATGTGTTGTTAAAGCACAATTTGGTTATTTAGTCTTGATTTCACAAGCAATAAAACCTTCATTTCCTCTGACTGGGAATCGACAAAACTGGCAAAAACCTATTAGTGGGGGATTCAAACCATTTCTATGAATGCATGGTGTATAAAGCCCATATTATCTTTACATCTAGCTTCCTTTGTGTTTAATGTAACCCCTCATAGTCAAATGAAGCCCCCCCCTCCTTGCCTTTGGTTGTCTCAGCCATGTTGCATATGTCCAAAACACTGCGTTACAGAAGCCTATTTACTGTGAGACTGAAGCTAGCCAGTCAGGTTTAGCTACCTACCTACGCTGGGAACACAATGACTCACAGTCCTTGCTCTTACATTCAGTGTAACAATAAGCCTGAGGCACCAGGAAAGATTGGGTAACAGCAGCTCTAACCATGTTTGAGGACTCATGAAACATGTAATGGTTGCTGGTATTATTTACAAACTACCATGTGCGGGAATCTGATTCTCTGTCGAACAATAAATTTAACCTGATGTGCTTTATTTGTCTTTTAGCTCTGAGCCTGGTTAGAAAGATTTACTGCTGTGATCTTCTCTTTGCGTAGCCTTGTGTGACATGCACCCAATGAGAGCCCTCTTCCTCATACCCAGGAATCCCCCTCCAAAACTAAAGTCTAAAAAATGGTAAGTTAGCAAATGTTCTGCTGACTCTTTCTACAACATACAATCTGTTCCGTTTCTATTCTGTTCCTTCCCCATTTTCATTTTTCCCTAATTTACAATTTCATCTTTTTGACACCTTTTGGACTATTAAAAAAAGCCTGACTTGGCACATTTTAAATTTAGCAAAGGAGCTTCTGTATTTGCTGAATGTTGGAACAGATGCATTCAACAATAATGCTTTAATTTATAGTTGGAATCAGTTTGCAAAGTAAACATTGTCTGGTCAAGAGAAGCACTCGGTAACAACAGCAAGGCCCATTTGTATGCAGTGTGGTGATGTGGTCAGTTTACTAAACTGGTTGCTGCAGTGGAACAGTAACCAGGCAAACTGCATATAAAAACACTTTAGTGCTGCACTGAATGGAAAAAATGTTGATTGAACAAGAGGTTGCAGGAAAAAGAATCCGTTTCCAAAGCTGATGTGATTCAGGTTCCTTGGTGTTCAGCGTCAGAGGTTGTTTTCCCTCCCTTGGATTAAAAGACAAGTGGGCACATGTTTAGTCACACATCTAAAAAAATCGTCATGTTTACTATCACGCGTGCCCTGGAGTATGACATTTTGGTGAAGAGGGGCATTTATCAGTCAAATCTACCAGCAAGAAATTTTATCTTGATCTGCATAACAGAAGATGCAGATGCATCAAAGATTTTGTTCCAGACGATGTCAGTTCACAGGGGAGCTCTAATCCACCAGCAGATTTGCCGTGATTTGCAACTGCTTGTTTGTTATCCGAGCTCCTCCAATAAACTGCTCTGACATATTTGTCCATTGGGTTGTCAGCTGGACACTCAGCAGTGGGTTCCTCTTCACTGATTGGTAACTAACTTTCCTGGTAAATAGAGGAGCCACAAACTGCACTCTGAACTTTGCAAGTGTGATCAACTTTCGCTGACATCTTGAAAACCGAGCACGAAATTGACTATCGTGTGTGTGTGTGCATGCATACTGTACACAGTACAGCCTCAGTACTTCTCCGGATGCTTCAGATTCAGTGAAATAAATATTTCAGACCAAGGGATTAACGGCACAGCTATCAACAGTTCCATGTCTTCCTGCCCTCCTGCTCTCAGCTCAAACGCATCGTCCTCTGACATCTCCTTCCTTCCAGGTCCAAGAAATTTATTGACTTTATCGAGGGTTGCCTTGTGAAGACATATCCCAGTCGGCCGTCCACAGAGCAGCTGCTCAAGCACTCCTTCATAAGGGACCAGCCCACAGAACGCCAGGTCCGAATTCAGCTCAAAGATCATATTGATCGCACACGCAAGAAGAGGGGAGAGAAAGGTACGAAGGACCTGAGAGCCCTCAACCCTTCTGAAGTCGGCCTCATGTTTGCGTCGATCAGTGTACAGAGTCCTGACTTCTCTCCTTTGCTGATTTTCTTTGTAGAAGAGACGGAGTATGAATACAGTGGCAGTGATGAGGAAGATGAAAATCGTGGGGACGACAGAGAGTCGAGGTATGGAACGCTTATCAGGTCAACCACTTTTAAGATTTTCTGCTTGACTTGTAATTGGTGGTTGGATTCATCCTTTTTTTTTTTTGTCTTGGATCATCAGTTCAATACTTAATGTGCCCGGTGAGTCGACCCTGAGGCGCGACTTCCAGCGTCTGCAGCAGGAAAACAAAGAGCGCTCGGAGGCTCACAAGAGGCAGCAGGCCCAACTAGCAGCTCAGCGCCGAGACCCCGAGGAACACAAGAGACAACTGTTGCATGATCGACAAAAACGAATCGAAGAGCAAAAAGAACAGCGTCGCAGACTTGAGGAGGTAATGGGCGCTTTGGGAATAGAAACTTTGTCAGGTAGAGTTTGACGACATACAAAATGTTGACATCGAGCACTGATTATCATTTCCAGCTCATCCCAAGTGAAAAAAATGTTACAAAATATTCAGCAGTATTCCTTGAGATAAGTTTCCTGGAGAGATCGTGAAACACAAGCTCACAGTGGCCTCTCGGGCCTGCTTCTCCTGCTGCCTTCTGAAATGACTTGCCTGGTCAACAAAAGACTGCACCAATCAGCTTGTATGAACTGTCAATCATTCCGGGTGCAGGGTTAGAAAACGTCACAATGACGAAAGCAGAAAGCAACTCACAAACACCTCAGAGAGGCTTACGACTTGGATCAGTCTTGCTTGTAACTCACCTTAACAGCCGAGAATACCTTTCACCAGAACTAGAAGTAGTGCTCGGTAATGACAGAAGAAACGTTTTGGGAACAGAATGATGATATTTGAAGAGAAATCTCCAAGGAACTCAGGACTGAATTATTCATTCTGCTAATGTTTGCTTAATTTGTGTAGCATTGGAAATGGTTACGTTGCATGGTGCCCTTGAAAAGGTGACGTCTTCCTGAAGAAGGCTTGAATTCGAATTTTGAATTTCGATAGAGGCACGAGACTCGGGTCATTTCCTTCTCGAATTTAACCAGCTCTGTAAAACTTAATGTTGATTTAACTAATGTTTCAAACCATATGCATACATTGTGTTTAATACAGATGCCATTTACTCCATGAAACATTATCATCCTTCTGTCATTTTATTTCTCAAAATATCCTCTTTACCTTGAACTTTGCACACGTTGGATAAGCGTTGTTGCAGCTGCTATTGAAATGTTTGCACTGAATTTAGATTTAATTTTCTTTCCCAAACTTGTGAATTTCCTTAGAATTAAATATTCTGTACGGTTTATGCAACAGAGTGTCAGACATGAAAAGGCTCCATATGCTGCTGAAGTCTGTGACAAACATACCTGCATGGTCTGGCTAACTGATGGGCCACTTGCAGAGTGTCAGCACTTGTGCACTCTTTGAGGAGTTATGTGGGATTTGAATGAAGCACACATAATTACCCCTTATAGTGTTGCTATAGTGCAGTACTGGTGAAGTCTTTGACTGCAGTAAGGTTGCACCACCCTCATCTACCTCCACCTACTGTGTCCCTTATTTGGCATGTTGGTTGAACACGAGTGTTGACGACAACCTAGGATAAGGGGCTTATGTTTCATTACCAAATGTGTTTTCGTGTCCCTTATAAGAGCAGGAAATACTACAGCATCGCACGGTGTTTAAGTCTAAATCAGAGCAGGATATTGATTTGAATGCAATAGGTCTGTGTGTATTTATAAGAGTGACTCACAGTCTCTCTTCTGTGCCCTGCTCCACTGCTCCCCTTTATTCTGATTTTTGCAGCTCTTTGCAAAGAAGACCCTGCTCAAAAGCGATTTAATTCCTCTGTGCAACCACAGCCTCTCTGCTCATTTCTCTCTTTCCTGTCGCCCTTCTCTCCCAGCAACAGAGAAAAGAGCGAGAGATGGTGAGGCAGCAAGAAAAAGGTCCCCATCGGAGACTCGACGATATGAGACGGGAGGAAGATAGAAGGCTGGCGGAGAGGGAGCAGGTAACCAACCACAGGAGATGTGGGGCTGCAGTCAGCCAATCAGTGTGGCGTGTGGGCGTGTCCTTCGGCAACACTGTGCAAGTTGCTCTGGTGGTGAAATTCCATGAGTAGGTTGCCATAGCAGCAAGGGTCTAAATTAGTGTATTTACTCAGAGATGAGTTTTCTGTGGGTGAGCTCTCTGCGTCTCTTATGCTGTGTTTCCAGTCTCCCCTCACTAACACAGGAGCCTGGCATCCACTCGCTGTCACCTTGCAGTACGAAACACGGGCTTTATGTTGACCTGGTCTGCCTCAGCAGTCCCAGGGTGCTGCAGAATACTTCTTCATTCTGAATTTAAAAATTAATCACACTATTTGTTATGGGAACACAATGAAACTAGAACCTCCCATTGTAATACTCTACAAACAGATGATGCTAAATTTATGATGTAATGCAGTAATTATTTCTCAGAAGTACTGATTTATTTACACAACACACAGTGTCTGTTACTTGAAAGGTGTTGCATAACTATCATCTGCTTCTCATCTTCTCATCCCCCTTATAATTTAATTCCCCATTTTATCACTTTATGATGGATGCTGTTTTTCTCCTCACCTTTTAACAGGAGTTTATCAGACACAAGTTAGAAGAGGAGCAGCGTCAGCTAGAAATCCTTCAGCAGCAGTTGCTTCAGGAGCAGGCGCTGCTTATGGTATTGCATTGTTCCTTTTCCGGCATGACTCGTTTTGACTGCAGAAAGTTTTCAACTCCGTTTCTTAGTTAAAAAGCACTGAAGTGTAAGTGAATAGCAACGGCATGTGCTTCAGTATCGCAAGTCCCAAAAAAGCAAGCAGTGACCTAGATTTTTTGGGCCAGTTTTCAGTGAATCAGTGTATCTTGCTTGCATTGAAGAGTGGAATTGCCACTCTGAGCATTTTTGTTTTAGCTTTGTCCTGTGAAGCGTCGGAGTTGCTGTCACCAGGATTGAACTCTTTGTTCCTGCTCTGTTCGAGGAGAGCAGCTAACCCAATTCTATCCGCAAGACGCAGTTGTCCCCCCCAGATCCCTTCTAGGTTACACACACACACACACACACACACACACACACACCCACCCCTACCTTTGTGTATACATATGGATGCCTTTGTAAGGACCTGAGCATAGGATGAGCCAGAGGCAAGTGCCGATGCCACAGTTTTAAAGGTTCAAAGGATCGTTAGCACAAATGATGAATGCTTGAGGGCCTCAGGAACCGTCTCAGAGCAAAAGAACGGTGCTGTGCGACCAACTTACCTTGAAGCACTATCTTGGAACTCGGTAACAGTTTCTCCAAATACTTCCTTTGTATGAATTCTTTCTGATGCTCCATTTCTATTCATGTCTTTTTCATTTCTGGTTTGATCTTTAACAAAAACTGATTCAGAAAGAGAAGAACAAAGACGAGCAAGTGTTATCTGCAACTCAGCTTGAGGTCTAAAGACTACAGTTCCTGTTGCTGCCACAGAATTTATATGTGATCATTGTTCTCTGTTGGAGGGTCAGTTCATAGAATCAGACTTTGTTTATGCCGGAGGACATTAGTTAAGAAGGACTTTGCCAAAGGAGACATACTGACAGAACCACAACTGGCTCATGCCTGTTTCTGCGGCAGCTGTAAATGAGTCGATTTGAAGTGACTCGCTGTTGAAAATCTTTTTGGCATCTGAAAAGTTGATTTCTCGGTTATTTTTAGTTTTACGTGAATGCACAAGTGATTTAGAGCTCGGAGACCGATGCCTCCAACTCACAGAGAAAAAAACAATAAGTCAAGTGACTCATTTCTGCACAGTCTGTTTAATACACAGCACTAAAACCTCTAGTTCAGACATGATCGATATTCTTTTCATGGGGGCTGATAATTGACAGCTATCTCAAATTAAGAGTACAAAAACACGATGGTGCCTAAAACATTCATGATCTCAGTGGTTGAAAAGAGCAGCAGACGGATAAATAAGAGAAAGGAAAAAACTGTGATGGTGCCAGTGAAAGTAGACTCTGCGTTTACTGATGGTTTAGTGATGACCTGCCTGAACTTTGTGATGGTTCTGGTCTGATGCAAGCACAGTCTGAACGGCACTGTTTTTTTTTTTTCCCACTCAGGAGTACAAGCGCAAGCAGCTTGAAGAACAGCGGCAGTCGGAGCGTCTGCAGAGACAGCTCCAGCAGGAGCACGCCTACCTGGTGTCTCTGCAACAGCAGCAGCAGGAGAAGAAGCCCCAGCTTTACCATTACAACAAAAACCTGGAGCCCAACAACAAACCAACCTGGGCTCGTGAGGTAGTGGCATCACCCTCATTCTAAACCTCGCACTCGACTGTCCAGTGACTGTGCGCTCTCATGCTAATCCCCTCTTCACGGTTTATTTCAGGTGGAGGAGCGAAGTAAGCTCAACAGACAAGGCTCCCCCAAAATCTGCACCACTGTCTCCGACACTGCCATCCAGTCACGCTCTGACTCGATCATCCAATCAGGAGTGGTCCAGTCGGCACAGACCCCACCAATGCAAAGGCCCGTTGAGCCCCAAGGGGGGCAGGGCAAGGTGGGTGTTCCCTAAAGATTGAAAAACACCTGCTGATTTCTGTCTGTCCTGGACTTTATGGCTGCCTACTCTCAATGATTTGCTCTACCTTACTTTTGCCTTTCGTCTTTTCTTCCTGTCACCTTCATTATCATAAAAAAAACCCTTCAACCTTGAAATACAAACCACCTTGCATCCTTCCCCACTTGGGTGGGCCTCTCTGACTTCCTCCGTCATCCTTCCTTCCGCTCACCTGCCCCTCCTCCCTCCTGCTGCTGCTCCTTTCCCCCTGCAGTTCCAGATGGCTCACTTGGTTCCTCTGAAGCCTTACGCTGCCCCTGTCCCCCGCTCTCAGTCACTCTGCGACCAGCCCACTAAGAACATGTCCGCCTTCCCCACCCAGGATCCCTCCCTCACACCCACACCCCGCCCCATCCACTCTAGAGAGCTGGTGCGCCAGAACTCGGACCCCACCTCTGAAATCCCGGGACCACAGGGACATCAGATGAGAGAGGACCGTGGGCCCTGGATCCGCCTGCCGGATGT
>JAUESE010000008.1:7559013-7573495 GCA_032274725.1 Malacoctenus triangulatus
TGAACAAAACTAGTTCAAATAGAGAAAGTCATCCATGTTATAGAGCCATCACCTGCGAGCCAGTCTCACTTGAGTAATTTTAAACTCACGACTGCACACTGTCAAGGTCACAACTTGATGTGAAAAACACAGTATATAGATGTTACTGACTACTGTTGGTGAAAGAGGCTTTTACTTTGAAAGGGAGAGCTGTCGGCCGTCTTCGAAAGGATTTCCAACAAAACATGTCAAAAACGTTGATTATTTGCTTCGTCAAGTCACATTTTGTGATCTAATCCAAACCAATGTGTATTGTATTATGTAGCTATTTGACTCCATAGAGAAGCCAGTTTGTCTTCCTGATTTCTGATGTGGGAGCAAATTAGAAAACAGATTTAGGATCTGTTGCGAGCACACGAAGCATGTGACAGCGCGAACCGCCAACAGGCAGAATAACCACTGAGAGCGGCGCTGGCGTGGCGCTGCAGTCACCTCACTGTCTGACGGGCTTTACCTCCATCACCACTCCTTTAATCCACACTGACACCACCAGAGCGCAGCGCCATGCAGACTCCAGGCCAGCAGCGCAGAGATCTGGCAGAACGAGTCGACGCAGAGGGGATGGTGAAGACGTCCAATGTGAAAAACAATGACCCCCACCAATTAAAACGAAAAAGCCCCCCAGCTCTCACAATACAATAGTAACATATAGTGTAAGTTTCACTTCCTTTGTGGTTCCCATGTGGTTGATTGGCTGCGTGCTCTTGGCTGGAGCTCAGCAGTCGTGCCAGAGCTCTCTGCAGGATGTGAATGTCCTTGACTGACTGAGGGATCAAAGTCGCGCCATTGGTCGGCCGAGCACCATGACTTCCTGTATCTGTTTCAACTTAAAAGCTATAGCTCGCTCACGTGTTTCATATAGGGGCCAAGCAGACATGAAATTTCATCTATAATTGTATTTAATGAGCGCGCCGTGCACTCGGCCAGCTTATTTTGACTGCGGCAGTGGAAACGAGGGCTGAAGCGTAGATATTTTCACCTGCGCTGCCTAAATCTGTTCTAACGTATTGAATTACTGTGGTGAAAAAGAATTTCAGAGCGGAGCCAGGGGCTCCTGAGGTAACCTCTTGCCATTTACTACTGCAGCACTGTGTACCGACTCTACGTAAAGGGCCTAATTTCAGAAAATGCGTGGTGACATCACTTGCAGCTCATGCAGGGATGATGATGATGATGATGATGAGAGAGGTGATATCACCTCGCCTTCTGCTGCTCAGGAGCCAGAGCGGCTTTCACCTCCTCTGCTCCCCCTCCTGCGGAGTCAAAGGGTTTGCATTAACGCTTGGCTCGACGGGAAGGGACTTTCTGTAACTTGGAGGATCGCTCGCTGCCACGACGCAGAACAGTCTGAGCAGAAAGTGGCGTGCACGACCGAGGCACAAGCAGTCGGGGAACACGGACGCAGCGTGCAGTCACGTTCCTGCCGCGCCCGTACCAGGTGGACCTCGTTTGATCTGCGGTGCTTCAGAGTCTCTCTGATTGCGTCGAGATTGTATCAACACTGTAGATCCTGATGTTGTGACAAATCAGTTTTTTGTTGTGCGAATGTAATTCACATATTTATTTTGTTCATATGGAAACCAGAGCTGGTTTACGTCCCAGCTGCTGAACTTTAATCAGTCTGTAGGAAGAGTTTTTCTGCCTGGAACCAAACAAGAGAGGAAATCAAAATATTCAGTCCACACTGTTTCTTTTCATTATATATTTTTGTCCTGAAACAATGATTGTTGGACCATAAAGAAGAAATCTTTGAGCCAAGAGTTTCATTGTGGATGTAGGCGTCAAAATGCGGCTGATTCACGCATCAAGCAGTTAGAAAACAACGTAATTATTGGTTCTATCCGGTGGAACTCGTGTTCCTGTAATCTACTCTGTTCTCCGGCCTGACCGCAGTTTGATGAAGAGCTTAAAGGCGTTTTTTTGGAGCCAACTTTGGATCTGTTCATGATAAAAAAAAAATGGAAAAGAGCTCAATTTGAGGGTTTAAAACCAGAACAATGTGTACTGGGAGAAAATGTTATCACTGCTATTTTTGAACTTTTACCTTTCGTACATTCTGACACCTACAGCTGTACATTTTGCTCCTTTCAGCTCCCAAACTCATTTCTTATGTTACTTTGAGTGAGCTGAAAGAAGTTTTTTCAGATGGATTGCTGCATCTCTTCCCAACATCAACACTGGATTTAACTTAAATTATTGGGATAATAACTCCTGAGGAGGAGAGGTGCTTATTGAACGGACTTCTGAGATATAAACAAGAAACATGAGGTTGTGGTTGCTTTATGTTTGATTCAGAGCAGGAGATGTTTCTCATTAGGAAAAATGTTTGAGTTCTCAGAGCAGAAATGCTCATTAGATGTTAGAACCTCCATTTCCATCAAGTCTTTTGGAAGAATAGTTGATCCTTCCTCTTCTTTCACTGTAGGAGTTTACTGGATGATTCACTTGTTGATTTGTTGGAGGTTGTGCGGATTAGTTTGCAGCTTTTCGGTGGAAACAGATCGTAAGTTCAAGCCCAAGATGACATAACTCTACTGAAAATGTGACAAATGTGCTCTGAACCTGTCTCCACACATTCTTTGGCCACTTGTTAGCACGAGCTGTAAACTCACCACTGACATATTTTCACCTCGTAAAAGTGGCGAGAGCAAACCTGCTGCGAACGGTGGCGGATTCAGAAGCCACACTGGCACACGTTTCCTTCAGCTGACGGTTCATCGTCAGGGGACATCTGGCTCCCGCAACTGGCCACTGAACATCACAGCAGGGACACAAATCAGCTGCTATCTTTCCCATCAGTGTGACTGTACTTTCTATAATTCACATGGTTATCACACAAACACACATCAGTCTCTTCCTCTGTGGTGCCAAACACCCTCCATCTCTCTTCCTCCACCTGCGGTGACACCTGTGTGCCACAGAGCCGGCAGTCTGAGCCGAGGGTGAGCCGACCCCAGTCAGGCCTCCAGCGCCGCCACTCGCCAGGTTATGTAACACCTGCAGGAGTGGGCCGGTGATTTATCGTACAGGTGTTGGGAGGCGCACAGCTTGTGGAGCTTCTGCAGTAAAACAATACTGGGGGCATGTTCGCTGATGAGCGGGGTCAGGGTGCACATGTGGACAGGTGGAAACGTGCTCCTGTCCTCATTCTCATGCAGATGGAAGCCCGCAGATTTACGCATGTGTCCCGAGAAATCTATGAAACAGTTCAGCGCCGCGGTCGAATCACACGAGTGTGTTTCTGCGCCGCTTTTCTCAAAGCTCAAGTTCACCAAAAGATTGAGACATTTTGGAGGCATAAAGGGAATATGTGAAACACTGTCTGAAACACTGCTACCACATGTCCTTTTCCATAGCCACAAGTGATATTCACACACACTAAACTTTCCATAGGTTGCGTTCATATTTATATTAAAATGGAAGAAACTACTGTTTCACGTCAGCTTAGAATCAGTCCAGAAAATGTTCTTTGTACGATTCGTCCATGAAATGATTCTCTGAAAACTGTTTTACAGCAAATCCCATCGACACAAATCCCGGGTGTCAAAAATTTAGTCGCGAGTTTTAAAAAATGAGTTTCACTTCAGAAAGCAAATGGAGCACAACGTGTTCCACAACTTGTGGTTTGTACAACCGATACATCGAGGTTTCCTCTTCAAGAGGGTGTCACGTCATCGTAGGACTTGTGTTTAGATGTGTCTATGAGCCGAGTCCTCGTCTCGTAAATGCATGCGTCATCACATGTGACTCACTCGTGCATATGCAGGCCATATGGGCCTCGACTCTGGCGTGGGAAGGACGGACCGTATCATATAGAGATGCAGCTAATGAGTATGAAGACATTCAAAAGCAGTTGCGGGGTAACTGACTTAAATAGATTAGACATCAAAAATGCTGTATGTTGCTGTGAACCTCTTGAAGTTCCAACTTTCAGATGTCTGTGTTCCTGACGCTGTGTGATTCACAACGAAGCCGCGCACAATCACCCGCAGACGCAACGCCTCGACCAGAGGAGGCCCGCTGAAGACACGGGCATCGTGGGTTTTTTCTACGCACACACTCGGGATAATGTTCATCAGCTGAGCGTGTCCGCGGGGGTCTCGGATCACACGTGCGGCTGGTTGGATAAATTGGCCTTAGGTGGAAGACAAACACCTGCAGTTCGGCTTCAGCGCATTCAAACGCTTTCTTTGAGAGTGACAAAGTGCTGGGTTGTTTGTGCGAGGGGATCGGGGCCTTTTGATCAGTGTGAAACAGATGTGCCATCTCCAGGAGGATCGGGATCTCCACAGATGTGGAAAGAGAACGAGCGTCTCCTCTCGCAGACGGTGATTTGTGATATTTCTGACCTTCGGCCATTAATTTTCCAGTATTAGCAGTTTTGCGCTGAGATTTAAAACCCATTTTATTCACATACTGTTCATCCATCATTAGAAATAAAGAGCACATGTTTCTCTGCAGAGCCACACATGTCAGGAGGAACTGCGCATGTTTTCCTTTACTTGATATCATTGCTCCCAAAAAATGTCCAGAAATGGAAGAAAAGGGGAGCCTGGAAAGACTGCTGGACCTCACTAACTCGTCGTGGGTCCACAGATAGCTCTGCAGCTTGCTTTATTTATTTTCTTATGGATAATTTAAGGTGCTTTGACTTTGGGTAACATCATACTTTTCTCATTTTGGGGCCTCAGGGCGAAATATATTGTGCAATTGTGCAAATATGCAGATGCTCCGGCAAAGATTAAATTGGAAATCGGTGGACCGAGACGCAAAGGAATTTGAAAGGAGTGATGGCGGCGATAAGGTCATTTCTGCCTGCTATTTATAGCAGGAGAGTCGGGCTCTGTGTTTAGGGAAGGCAGAGGAGTCACTGTGTGTGTTTGGACGCAGATAATGTCATCAGCCTTTGACAGCACAAAAGAAAACTGTTCTTCCTCCTCTCGTCTGAGTTCAAATACTTTGTTTCACACAGACACACTCAGATACCAGCTTTTCACCACTGATGATTTCATTCTTGAAGAAAATCAACCTCATCTTTTATGAGTTGCTCTCAATCGCTCTGTGTCGCTTGAATTCGCTCGGTGCTTTGGCGAAGAGCCTCCGGCAGCGTGTCTGGTAGCAATTATATTGTAAAGTTTCCCAGGATATCATGTAAAACGTTCAGTTCTTTGCATGATAATGCCAGTGTACAGTGCTGTCCCTGCGTGGCTTGAAAGGTTGCGTTTGGGGCTCATAAACGGATCTTTGATGCCTCTAAATTTGAATTGAACTTCCCTTCAACAGGGTCCGCGCATGTTACCGGCCTTCGTCTTAGCAGAAGTCTGGAAAACATAACTCTGTGTATGAGCCTCCGAACTCTTTGATGTAAAGACGTGAATAAATCAGAACGCATGTTCAAAGAAGTACAAGCTGAGTGATGAAGCAAAAATTGGTGAAATCGCTTTACTTGTACCCAAAAAAGGAGAGAAAAAACTGGGGCGCACCAGTTTGGGCCCACTATTTGACATCCGCGCATGTGTCCCCAAGTGTTTCATTTGTGGAAACCACAACTCCAAACTTTCCCTTTTTCAAAGTGAACTACAAAGCTGGCTGGATTATTAGGTTTTTCCGGTTAGCTTGGTTTAGCGCAGAGCCTGGAAACAGGCATCAACAGATACTTCTGTTTTTTTCCAAAGTACTTTGAAGCTCTCTGACTAATACTTTATGTCATTTAACAGTCCGGTAAACAATACTCAAATACAAACAACTTTTACATGTTTATGGAAGGAAAAAATGTTGTGTTCGCGATTCTGAAATGTGCTGCTTCCAGGATTGTTCGCTCTTTTCCAGGTTTTGATAAGTTGCAGGTCAAACAATATTAAGTATTTCAATTCTTTCTCCGTGTCAAAGCAATAACATAATATTCTTCTCCATCCATGTTTTGTTTCTGCACCAAACAGACAGGAATAAAAACACACAGACGAGACCCTAAGAAAGGGCGAACCCAGCACACATGCACCAATGTCAAACTAGTTACTGGTGTTTCTGATATATAAACTGCTGGATTATGAATGTAGTTTGGAAAGATTAGCAAGTTTTTCTTTATTGCAAAGGTTTATATGGAGCTTTGAGTCTCGATGGAGTTGGCGGTGGCGGTTGAATTCTTGCAGGCGGGCCGAGGTGAGCAGGCCAAAGAGCTCCAGGTGAGTTGGGCGCAGTGCGAGGCCGCGTGCTGGGATAATTGGCGGGAGCGAGTGAGGTCAGGTGGAGGGCACGGCAGATTCCCGGATACAGGAAACAAACAGATTAGCAGAAACTGCAGGCTGCCATCTGAGCGGCGTCCTGCCAGTGCTCTGGACGGCTCACGGCTGAGTTTCCGTGCTTCAGTGCCGGAGCAACAAAGCCACTGGCTGTGTGCAGGTATCTCGTTCCTTTGATGCAAGATTTCTGATGTGGTTTACAGAACAGGAGGACACAAGTCTCACAACAAAAACAAGATGCACAAAAATCATTATGTTTTTCTGGCAACTCGTTAGATAAATTCTGTAAAAACCAAACATCCTGAACTGCATTAAATAGATTAATGTGATACAAACATCTATCACAGGAACAATCATTTTGTACTTTTACTGTGTTTAAAAAAATTACAGGTAAGTTTCACCTGTTCATTGGTTTTGTTGCTCACTCAGCCTACTGTTACTTTAGTGACTATAAAATGCTTTGGAGGTACCACTCTGCCACAATAGCAATTTCTTCCGGTTTCATATTGCGATCTCTCAGATTCCCCCTCGTCAAAGAGGTGCAGTTGTCTGTGTTACTTTTACTAAAGGCAACTGAAAGTGCAGCTGTTTCACCTCTGATGTCTTCTGTACTTTGAACACTCACTGCTCAATCTTTCCCCTCTCTCTTCCTCTGAGGGTCTTCTTGCTTTTCCTGCAGTGTAGGTTTGGAAAGCAAACCGCCACAGTGGAGGTTTTTCAGCGATACCAGCACACTCCAGAGAGAGCGAGAGAGAAAGTGCAGTTCTCCAGCTCTGATGGCTGTTTTGTTTTTCTGCCAACTCATGGAAAAGTTCTGTAGTGAGGCATCGGGAGGGAGGGAGGAGGGGGAGGGAGGGGGAGGGGGCGGTGGGAAGTCCACAGTGGTGTGATGCTGAGTCCAGTCACCACGTGGCTGTGAGTAAACTTTCAGGAAAGCGGGGCTGAAGCGCCGGGCCCATCGCTCTGTAACTACGGCAACAGGCCGACGGCTGAGCGATGCCACGGTTTCCCCGGGTAGATAGCAGTGGAAAGCTTTCAGGATCGGCGGCCGCGCTCGCTGGAACAAGTGAACGGCAATATGGAACATGAATGTCGTCATTGCTTTTCTTTCGCTCTATACGCTCTTTGTTTTTCCTGTATATTAGTGAGGCTGGATAAATGATGATGTCGGGGCTTTACCATCAGAGTGGGGAAAATGTTGATTTAGCTCCGTGCACGGTTCCACGTCAGGCCAAATAAAGCTGGAGCTGATTGTGTGTCGCTGCCACACGTAGACGCACGATTAAAAAGACTTCTTTACGTTTGTGTGAGCGCAGCAGGCTGCAGAGGTCGACGCCAACAAGCCAGGCGATTGTGTTTTTGCAGCCTAATGAAAATCTACATTTCCAGGGAGTGTGTAATACCTGAGTGATGGATGGCACTGTAAAGACGCACATAAACGGAGTGAAACAAGGCTGACCTTTCCACGTGTTCTCCGAGGTGTTGTGGAGTAACAGACGGCGGGGTGCTGCGCTTTTATGACTCCTCTCTTAGTTTGCTGACAAAAACACTCGATCCTGAGAGACTCCGGCGCTTTGAAGTGAAGCGGACTCCGGTCGTCCCCGTCCGCCAGGAATCTGCGGCTCGCCACCGCGTGCAAACAACGAGCTAGTTAATATCTATTGCTCTTCACATTGTTATGCGAGGACACAATGTTCAGCATGAGCGCCGCCAGTAAAGTGAAGTGAGGAGGTTGCGCTTGCTCATTACAAGTAACATGTATTTTTCCTTCTTAATGATGCGACGGTGCAGACGGCGAGGGTTTAATGTGCTTCCCGTGCCTGCGAGAGACAATCAAGATGAAAGCGGTGGATGTGTAATTTATTCCTTAAACACGTTCCTGTTGAATTTGGAGACCGTTGGGTTTTTTGAAGGCTGCTCATGATGTCATGGCCACAGATGAGACGAATTAAGTGGAGATATTAGGAATAAGGCCGGAGCTGGAGTCCTGGCGGTGAGGCGTCTCTGACAACCTACCTCTCTGCCACACTCACACCCAGGTGCTCTCCATCAGCGCCCGTCGCACCGGAACATCCCAACATGTTCGCCCTGCGGGGTCCAGAGATCACTCCTGTCGGTTTTTCTTTCCTTCCAAAACTGCAAAGTGAAACATACTTTTCATCACCTCTGATCTGAATTTACTGCATCTTGGCTGGCTTGTTTAATGGTGATATCAAACATCACGCTGTGGTGCAGAATATTTGTCTCATTCTTGGGCACTTTAGTTTGAAAAGAGGGGAAAAAAAACAACAATGAAGTCCGACTCGGCTGGCATCACATACGCGGGTTTTACTTCTCATAAACGCAGAAAAACAAATCACGAAGACAAAACTGTTACTTTTAGATGATGAAGATTTATAGGTTCCAGCTCTTTAAGTGGCCATCTGTGCAACAGGTTTTCGGAGCTGCGCGGTCCACCACATAAACAGCACAATCACTGCAGTAGGCCGGGAATAAAAGTCAATTGCTGAGGATGATGCAAACGATGAATTCAGAAAACATGTTGCTTTGGCTGAAAACACGGTGTTGCGAAACGTGCAGATTTCCCCGCCTCACTCACCAGGTCAAAGGTCAGCAGAGGTAATGCTGTGACCCCGACACCCTTTTGCACGGCGAACATAAAAGCTGCCCTGCTCTGACTGGACGCGTTAAACCTGATGTGAGAGTCGGAGGGTTTAACGAAGTGAAAAGCTCCAGCAGGCCATATTGATTTCACACGAAAAAAAGCTCTTAAATGTTTTTCCTTCCTTGTAAAATGATGCATTTTCATAATGAAACCGGTTCGCTCCCACCTCACTGTGAAAGATTGATTCAGCCCCCTCGTTTCCGTTGCTTTTGCCGCCTTTTTCACATTAGTGATATTAATTCAGGCCCGACTTCACACCCGCCAGTGAGCATCTTTGATCGGACATCAGAGATCGCGGCCGTGGCCAGAGGAAGACGACATCCTCCGAGACAAGCAGATGTTTCCAACGCAGACAATCAACCGGGAAACTTTTTCTGTGTTTTTATCAGGAAATTACTCGACTTATATGAGTGTTAGGAGCCAGATAAAACCCTGAAGGAACCCGGTCGTAAATCGCTCAACAGCTTTTTATTCCCCACACAATGTGTGTGGGAAAGTATCAATCAAAACAATACCATAAGAGTGTTTGCATGACTTTGACACTGTGCTGTTTGTAGAAAGTAATTATTAATTTTGCAGTCGAAGGAAAAGATTTAAAGGCCGGCCGACAGTTGGTTTCTTTGCAACGAGATGTAGAAGGACTTTTAGACGAAGGACGAGACTCTGCATGTCTTCTCTCTGCTGCTACTCTGACTTCCTCCCACAATTAAAACTCTGCTTGTCATATTAACAGCTGACTTTAAATAACCTGTAGTTACACACAGTGTAGCTGTGTGTGTCGCTGTGCGTCTGGGATTGTCTCTGTGTGTTGGCCCCCGTGTGGAACCGGCAGGGTCGTCCTTCCTGAGCCGGGAGCGTCCTGATTGAGTCTAACCTGATAAAGCCAGTAAAAAGAGGGATGGAGGTTATTTACCTTCAGATCTGTTTGGCTCTTTGTTCTGTTTATCCTGCAGTGAAGCGGCAGACTGTTTGTGTATAAACGGCACGGGACGGGACCTCTCAGGGGTCTTTGTTTGTACCTCATCTGAGCCACTTAAGACTGAAAGGTTTTTGTCGAAACTTTCTTCTTGCTCAAGGTCCATTGTTAAGCTGTCAGAGGCTCCGTCCTTTGAAGCAAATTTTGCAAACACGAGTAAATAAATCTCGTCTTGATCTGGCACTGACCTTCAAAAATCCTCCCTGTCTCTCCATCAGCACCTCCCACAAGAGCGCAGCGGCTGCTTCTACTCCAAACCCACCAAACGCTTGTGGAGGACGTTGGAAAGCCCTGGATGGCAAACAACCTTCAAGGGAACCACAACTTGTCTGGTCATCGCTCTGGATTTTGTCATTTTTCCTTCGGGCCTACAGTTTCCAGTTTATTGTTTGTCAGAAAACATCTGGGAAACATGTTTCTGTCTCCTATTGTGATCGGAGTGATGTAAGATTATTTTGCTCAGTTTGATGCTGAACCTGTCAGCGGAGACTCTTTATTTTTATAACCTAAATTTGGACACTAATGAGGAGCTTGTTGATCCGGTGTACTTCTACAGGTGTTTCCTCACCGCAACATATGGCGGCCGGTCTTTGTTCTCCGTTTGTCTCCACTTCTCAATCATTTTTTCTTTATACACTCAGCAGTGAGTCAGAGTGGCAGCAGGGTGCCATTATTCAGCCCTGATGCTGGCAGCTGTGTGTGCACTTTCTGTAATGACCACACCTGCCGCCATCTTTATGATGAGGCCTCACATATCGTACGAGTTAAATTCCTGTACATGACTGATGCATGGAGACAAACATTAGAGGATTTCTTTTTCACTCTGACTTCACTTTATTTTTTTTAGATTTAGAAGAAAAGAGGGATCTGAAGTTGAAACTCTGTGTTTTGAGTCATTTGCAGATAAAAAAAAAAACTCAGGCTTTAAAAAATGGACACACTTTTTTTAGACTCCAAATACAAAATGTATCGTTCAGCACCACAGTTAAACTTCTGTTCTGATTGAATCAGTGGAGAAGGTCTGCCGCAACTGAGTCTCCATACCAATGGGTGAGACTGAAGAAAGTTTGAAGAAAATGTCAAAAAGATGGATGAGGGCACAGTTTTGTGCAAAATGTGAAAGGAAGAGTTTACATCTCATCTCCTGAAGTCTTTGCTGTGACCTCAGTGTTCAACATGTCGCAGCTCGTCCAGAGCATTTTATCTATTTAAATGCTCTTTAAAGGTTCTCTTTTAGTCATAAACACACTCAGGTAAACTAGAATTGTCCGTCAAAAACACTCATGTTGCCATTTATCTATTCTGGCAAATAATATTCGATGAACATTTGATTCACTGTGTTATCACTGTTGTTCATAAAGCTCCTATATTGTTTTAATTGAATCCCATATTCACGTGAACTCACTCCTTCCTTCCTCCTCCCACCATCGTTTTCTCTCCCTGCAGCTCTGTTGAGGCTCTGAAGGAAAGTCAGAGGTTTGTTGTTGTTTCTGTCTCCTGCGGTCGCCACATAAAGCTCCGTCACCACCTGCGAGAGCGCTCACGTTCCTCCGGCAGCCGAGTCTGGCCGCTCGCTCTCCTCCTCCCACAGGACGTGTAGGAGGAAAAGGATGTGGGTCAAGGAGCTCCGCTGCAGGCGTGGACGTTTTCCATCGCTGCATTTAGGTGGATCAGCTGAACATCCACCAGCTGGATTCATTTGCCACACAAAGGCTGTTTAAAGGAGCCTGAAGTGGTGTCATGAAGTGGTGTCATGAAGTGGTGTCATGAAGTGGTGTCATGAAGGGGTTCAGTGTTGTGACGGGAGGTCAGAGGTCAGGCTCTCCAACCCGCCTTCTTCGACTCCTTTCTGATCTCAGATCAGTTAGCGCCAGAGTTTGGCGACCATTTTAACGCTTGACTTGGTTACCACAGCAATTCAGGAAGTGGCGTGCAGGGTGGTGGCTGTGTTCGGGACGAGAACTGGCAGCCCTCGTACTCTTGTCGAGCTTCAGCCTCTTCCTGCTGCCGCGCGCTCACATGTTTGGTGTTAAACGTGAGAACACACTTCTGTTCCTTCACTTCGTCAGTCTCATTTCACGTTGTGTTGGTGTTTGGACTTGTTGGCTTACAGAACAGAGAAAACGTACAAGAAAGAGCTCATAAATGAGGGGAAGTTGATTTACTTTTTCCATTACCTGATCATTCATTATTCCAGAGGTGAAAGTTGGACCCGAAGGTTCACTTCTAATTCAGTCACTGTGAAATAAAGTGTCTAATGTCTGCTGACCAAACCAGTGCCAGTCGTGGAGTAAGAATGTCCTCCTGTATCTCTTCATCTACATCTGCAGGTTCCGTCTCCTTTTTAGGCTCTTTTCCTTCCTGAGCTAAACGGCAGGATCAGGAGCATTAATGGTCAGCAGTGAGTCGCCGCGGTAACTTTCCACTGGCTCCATCAGGTCACTGGGCGAGCTGAGCACCACCTGAGGGGCTTCCTGCCCTCGGTAGTTAAACTGGGTCGGGCATGTGCGGGGTCGCCCTTTATGGGCCAGGAAGCAGCGCGCCGGCCGAAGGGGGTCGGTCACGGCCGGGGCGTATTTCAAACTCGGGCACGGCCAAAAGCTTTTTGTAGCTGTGACGCCGACAAGCAAAACCAAACACAGATATTTTGTGATGCCGGGAGAAACTTTCCATTTAAAAAACGACGCCAAAAATAGACTCTCGTTTCAGTCCAATGTCCTCCAGCAACAAGATAGTTTCACTGTTTACCAAATAAAGGAATCCCTCTTGAAACAGGAAAACACGCCTGTGATCGGCTGACGTGATGATGATCTGCTCCGGGCTCCACTTGACCTTTCTGTAAATAAAAAACACTTCTTATTGAACAAATAGCCCCTCAAAGTTTGTGCTCCACATTATTCATCAAGGCAACTCCTAAAAACACCGCTGTGATGTGCTCGTTTATTGGTCATACTCGTCGTGATATCAGATGGAGGTTGTTGAAATGTTGTTTACGACGCCTTTTGTCGGTCATATCTCCAGAAAAAGGTACAGAAATGGAGCGGGACCCCCAACTGGGACGATGGAAACCATGTGTTGAATGTCGCTCATGAACTTCAGTGAAAGTCTCATTATTCTTCTGCGATCACAGCCGTCACTATTACTTCTGTTAAAAAAAAAGAAAGGGGGGGGGCCATGTGTGCACTTTTATGTCTCCTTGCTATAGATCTGATTTCCATCCGGAGGTTTTAATTACACGGCACTGAGCGCATCGGCGATGGAGTCATCACTCCACCTTTTTGGATGTCCCTGCGAGCGGAGCAGTCGCTGCTGGCCGACTCTCGCATTCTCTTCATGCGACATGCCTGAACCCATGTTTTTCATTTCGCTCTGATGGCGCAGATGAAACACAAATTGCAGGCTGCGCTGAGCTCACAGGCGCCAAGCTTTGGCAGGCCGGAGCTTTACAGCGCTGGCAGCTTTCTCAAGCCTTTTGGTTCTAATTAAGTCCGCTCTCCTCTCAGGACGGACACCACGCCGATTTATGTCAAAGCCTTTTCGGGGGTCGTAAATCACCGGGGCCTGAAAATTTTTATTTGTGTTAATTACATGCAAAAGGATATAGATTTACAGTAGTGAGAAAAAGCCGGGCTGGAATATATCAGCGCCGGTGACGCTGCTTTGAGGTTGCAAATAGGAAATAATGGATGTGTCTTGCTACACTTTGACTGTGACGGTTTTATGTGTAAGTGTTGCCACATTGTGTCATATGGTTTCACTGAAGAACCATGTGGTGACCTGAGATCACCAACGTGTTTGTTTGTTTACAACTTCAACCCCTCTTCCTGCTCGCTCCTCTGCAGCCTCATTTGGACTCAAACTCCTACAACTCGCTTTATTTTAATTACGCAAATCACACGAGGCCTTCCTCCTTAAATCATCATGCATGTGCAGTGTCGGTGGTCCTTGGTTCTCGGCCCCTAAATTGTCTTATCTCCTCCCCGCCACGCAGGGTGTTTTTCATCCTGGGATCCCGAGAACTCTGTGTCCCAAAACAAAACCGGTGCAGCTTCGTGTGTCGACGTATCCTGATTCTTCTATTTTATTTTTTTTCCTCTCCCCACATTGTTTCGAAGTAGAATCTGGATACGAAGCCGTGATTCTCAGAAGTGAAAGGGAACGTTCAAAGGAAACGGGCTGCTAATGGTTGCGTGTCCGCTCTCAGCCGTGATGCCGCTTACAAAACATGTCGGTTCCTTCAGAATAATAAGAATAGTCGACATCAAAGGGCCAACACAGAGCGCTGGACAAATACACAGTTGACTTGGGATGCGAATACAGTCGGAGTGTATTTGCGACTCCAAGCCTGGAATTGAACCGTGGTCGGCGCGCCCACGGCGAGCCGACCACGAGACCCCAATGGTTTTTCTGTGGATACAAGTCAGACTTAATTTCCAACAACAAAGAAATCTATTCGGCTGAAAAACACATTTATATCAATTCGAAGTAATTCGACCTTGAAAGATCTCCACCACATCACGAGGACACGTCAGCTTCCAGCTCGGAGCATCAGGTGCCTGCTGT
>JAUESE010000008.1:7623702-7634268 GCA_032274725.1 Malacoctenus triangulatus
AAGCGGCTCGGACTTACTCCATTCTTGCAGGAAAACGTGTGTAGCACTTGGGGGTGCGTTGCGAAAGCAAAGCACGACTTCAGTTCAGGGTCCAACAAACTTGAAGGGAATTAGAGAGCCATGTTTCAGCTCGGGATATCCGGGACAACGGCTATTTAGAAAAAAGGAGCGATGCTGCTTTGTTGTGGTCGACCTGTAAACTGAGGAGCGGCTTAATTGTGACAAAGCATCAGTTCATTCACACCTAGCAACCGACTGCGTCACCGGGGCAAAGCGTAGATCCCTCCGCCCCCTCCCTCCGCCGCGCACCGGAGGACGTCCCACACGCTCACGCTGGTGAGGCGAAGAAAAGTTACAAATATATTAGAAATCTATATATTTTCTTAATCATTGAGACTATCATTCAGCCAAAACAGTTTATCCTCCAAAGCGTCTAAAAGTCAAGAGGTGGGTAAAACTCGCTTATTGATGCCTGCCGAAGTTTTGATCAAATAGGAAAATTATCCTCAAATTCCGTGTTTTAGTATTTTATATTCACATATCAGTCTGACTGTGTGATAATCAGGCTCCATGGCTTCGACTTTGAGTAACCAAAAAAAAGTAATCAAATTACTCGCGGAGTTTATCCTTTAATTGTTTTTTTTTTCCGGTACCGTCTGTTGCTATAGAGACGAGGCGTCGCCGTTACTCTCAGCGCGCGACAGGGTGCAGCCACTCCTTGAAATCACCGTCCACAACCTGCTGAGAGGCGTGATTCAGATGAGCGCGGCTCTCCCGTACACACGCCGTACTTTACTATGAGGCGGAGGATTGTTTTGCAGAGGGACTATTTGATTCACAACACACTTTGTTGTTTGGTGAAAGTCTGTTGCATCTCCGTTGCATCAGTGGTCCACGCTCGGTGCGATTGGCCGTGCGGGCTCAGACTGCTGCTCTCTCATTGGTTGAATCCGGCTCCAGGTGAAATATGATTGGTTGGTGGTAGGCAAGGCAGAGCATCGCTGTGTTGTCTTTTTTTTTCCTGCGGTGCAGACTGTGCACATGTTTCAGGTAAACAAACGGGTGTGGAGAGGAGTGCTGCAGTTTGTGGAGACATTAACGGCTGAGACGTTTGGTGTTACACTCTCACGTCATTCATCTGAAAAAGCAGTTTGTGGTATAAAAATGTGCATGATGTGGTGGTCCAATAGAGTAACAAGACATTTATTTTTTTAAAGAAATCTTCTCCATTTCAGCCTGATAATATATAATTTCATCCACACTGTTCCCACTGGGATGTGTTTGTGTTTATATTAGGCTTATTTTGTGATCTTGATAACTTTTCTGTTCACAAAATGCCAGCTGTCTGCTCCAGCTGAAGTAACAGGTCCACGAAGTGCTGGCAGCTGAATTATTCAGAAAAGACGGCTGTTTTATTGTCTAATTCAGTGGGACGCCGCTGCTGGAACCCGATGTCGTGAGCGGTGACGACTATCAACAACATTTTTCGGAGAAATCAACCTTTGTTTTTCTCCTTTCAGCAAATCCCGAAGCTTAGCGACTGTGCTGCTCTCCTGTTGCTATAGTAATAGCGGACACTGCCCCCTATTTTAGACTTGTTTTCTGGTTGCTGTTGCCATGGGATTTGCATCTCTCGCTCTTCCGCTCGTACCTAGTGTTTTGCCTCCACCTCACCTCTGTTTTTGACACCCCTCCCTGTCCACCCGCTCCCCCGTCTCGTTTGCTGAGTTGCATCTCTGTGACAGTATCATTTGGCCAGAACCAATGGGTTTCCATCCAGTTCTGCTGAATTTACATACTGATGTGACACGCCGGCGTCTCGCCGGCGACAGATGCGTCCACCACTGAGCGTGCCAGGGTGTTGAGTGGAAGGCTGGAAACACGGAACCTGAATCGCTCGCATGTAATCACATTACTCTGAACTGTTGTTTCCACGGCCAATCAGCCCGCTCTCACGCACACGTCTGTCGGTGCGTCGCCACATCGTGATGGATCTGAGCGGAGCGTCCCGCGTAAAACTCCAAACGGACACTGTCCGTCGCCGCTCGTCTGGGAAATGTGAAGGGACAGCTTCGCTACAGAGACGCTATTCAGCAAAATGCCCAGTGCGTGGAAGCTATCGTGTGAGCGCAGCTTTGAGAGATTTGTAGAAAGGCGGCCTGATGCAATCCAGATAAACGCGGTCGTAACGGAGACCAGATTGAGATCGTAGTAGCGGGCGAAGTTGGCGGGTCTCCCAGGAAATCGCTGACTGCTCTCTCTGCCTGCATTAATTGGTCCACCGAGGGCTTCCTGTTTGCGCATCACGAGAGAAATCCAAGGTGCTCGCCGTGACAGCGCGCCTGCATCTCCCTGTTGTCTCCCCCTGCTAAGTACACTTTCCTTTATCACTGCTAAGGACAAGACGTCAAATGTGTTAGTCACTCCGAGTCTCCCGTCCTGCCTCTGATGTATCCACTGGACACGTTTCGATTGGACGGCAGCTGGAACGGGATCAATTCTTCGCGTTGTTTGAACTTGGCCAGCAAAACACAAACAACCGCGGATCAAACCCGACTTCAGACATACTTGAGACATGTTTTCCACGGCCGGCCCGAGCTGCCTATCAATCGATACCCAGATTCATTGTCTGAATGTTGTGTATGAGCCGAGAAGTCAGAAAAGTCGATGCTGCATGCCAAGTGCACGTATGGCACGTTAGTGAGGGTTACACCATCATTTCATCATCATCTCTCTCAGAATTTATTGTCCTCAACTTTTGCCCCTCTTTGAACATACGAAGAAAACATGGAATTCAGTTACCACTCGTGAATGGAAGTGAGGGGATTTGTGGATGTTTTTGTCTGTCCGTGTGTGTGTGTGTGTGTGTCTGTCCGTGTGTGTGTGTACAGCCTGCTGATCACTCGCTGTTGTTTCTTAGTTCGGCCGGTAATAAAAGTCCACAGGGAAGAAAAAAAGAAGCGATGAGCAAAATATAATTTTGATTCGTGATTTTTTTTTTTTTTTTTTACTGGGCTCCGTTTGCGTTGGGCCGTGACAGAAAGGAGCCAGTCCCCTCACAGGCTCCTGTTTATTCACTGCTCCTCAAGGACTTCATGGTAAATTAGAGGTGTTTGATGTGAAGGACGACAGTCTCCGTTTTGGTCCTCCTTCGGGATCTCGCAGCTTTTAGTCGATCACTCCTGACTAACTCGAACTCCCACAGGACATCGTCATGGAGGCATGACATGGTGTGGACAGAGTAACGTTTACATTTTTAAAGCACAAATATCAGCAGGTTGAGAGGTTGCAGTGTGATCCTGAACAAAAGTCTTGTCAGAAAATGTGTTGAGAAATTTAAAGAGGCAAAGCAACAATTACAGGTTACGCAAAAGTGAGCGCTCGCACGTTCGTGTCTCACTTGGCGTTGAGCATTTTAGCTCTTTAGGCAAACCGGTCCCAGGAGCCTCCTCTGTGTCATTTACAGCACTCAGGCCGTGTGATGCTGCTCCGTCTGTCACCTCTGAGCTTCAAACAGGCCATTTTCACTCGGGCCGTATGCGGTGCGCTCGTCACCCAAAATAAAGCGCTGCCTCGACACGAACCGAACATCTCCGTCGCCCAGTTTCAGCCCTCTGACATGTGCGGCGTTTTAGCAGCTCCATTTCACAATGTGCTGAAAAATTATATCAGAAAAATGAAATATTTGAAAAATAATAAAAAGATTGTAGTGAGCTGGGTGACTTATGGCCAGGAGGTCGCTGGTTCAATTCCCTGCACCATGAAGAAAGACTGGTAAAAAGGAAAGCTGTCCACACCGTTGTCACCATCACTGTGGCCCCTTCAGCAAGACCCCCAAATGCCTGAGTACTGATTGAGTGCTGCACTGCGGCATCCCACTGCTCCACGGCTGTACGTGTTGTTAAGGTTAAATACGAGCAGAGTGGCACAAAGGCAGACAAAAATCTCCCCCTAATTAATGAATCCAATCACCTAAATCAAGTAAAGGACTGTGTGTTTGTGTCCCTTTATTTTCTTACTGTCCAAGAATCTATTGTGGATACAAACTTTTCTGATTTGTTGGCTGTTTTTCTGAATGTAACGGTTAAATGTTATTACTATTGGAGGAATAACTGGCCATGTAAAAATCACTGAGCGTGCACAGTGTGGTGTCTGACAGGCAGCCACATAAAAAGCACAACGCCCCGCAGTGGGCTGCAGTTACAGTCTCAATGTATGTCTTTGTTGGCCTCATTAGGTCAACGCTGGCGCTTCGCCCCTCTGGATATTTTTCACATACTATTGTTGTTCTCGCCACAAAATGCTAAAAAAGAAAAAGAAAGCACACTGCAGTTTAATGATTTGTATATTGTGCAGCTTATTGTTTTGCATTAGTGATTGTCGTTTTACATTTACTTCAAAAGAAAGTGGGGATGATTTGTTGAAAACAGACGCATTAGGAGAGGAAGTCTCGCTGGTGAGTCGGATGCACTCAGTGAGAGAGAGATGCTTTCATCTGTGAGTCTACACACACACACACACACACACACACACACACACACACACACTCTGCCATGTCTGCGTGTCTCTGTGTGTAGAACGGGGGAACATGTTGAAGATTTTTTTTTCCCGCTTTAATCTCCCAAATTAATCGGACACTCGCGTGTGGATGTGAAAAGTTCCGAGCGTCGGCTCTGAAATGATGTGAAAGATGTGAGCTGACGCTCTTTGACAGGTGATGCTATAAATTTCCTCAACCGAGCTGGAAGACGTCTCCATTTCATCATAATTTTGTTTTCAGACGGGGGTTAATTCCTCCGATTAATATCGACAAAATCATGTGAGACCATTCGCTAATTCGCAGCCCGACTGCCTTATTTATGTGCTAAAGGCCTGGGGAGGAAGGCCAGCCTGTGTGTGTGAAAGTGAGGCGAGATCACCCTGGGCTCATTAATATTTCACCAACAATAAGGCTGGGTGTCACTCATGCTCATCACAGCGATAATGAGCTCACACTGCCCTCTTAAAGATCTGTTTATTATGCGGCTGGGCGCACCAGAGGCTCAAAGAGAGCGAGTGGCACGATATTTGGAAATCTCTCTCAAGGTCAGAGAAACACAAATGGTGCGAGTCGTGTGTGTGTGTTTGGAGTTCCAAGTCGAAGCCTAATGAAACCTTTTACCTGTGCTGAACTGGAGGAGCTGGGATGCTCATTCTGATGAATACTGATCAACACATTAAGTTTGTCTGAGCAGCTAAACATCCAACGACTTCAGTGCTGAATTTCATCGGACTGAAGTGAGCTTCCAGTCGTAATGTTTGTGTCTTTGCTTATTATTTCACCAGTTCGATGACTGTCTCAGTCCGGTCCTTCGCCACGCTACCCTCGTGCCTCTTCTTCGCTGATCCCAGGACAGCGACGTTATTCCTGTAAGATCTTGTTTGTGGGAACTTTGTGCGAGTGGTTTCATCCATGAATTCAAATTTCTCCATATTGAATCATGCATGAAAAGTTGCATGTAATTTCGATTCATGTTTTCATGTGGCCCACCTAGTGCGGGCGCCCCCATGATTAATTAGACTGCCCCAGAAATCCATATACAAAGCGGGATTTCAGTACTTGTGAGCCAGCTGCTGCAGATAATAAGAGTTAATGAAGCAATTAACTCATCAAACCACCTTATGTAAAGAGACACGCTGTAGTGTTTTAAAGGGAACACCTTCATGAATACTGGCAGCTCATTATGAGATTATTTAAAGGAAACACGGTAATTAACAACATGCCTGCCAGGAGTTAATTAAAGAAGAGAGAAAACGCTTTGTTATTGAATGTTTCCACTTCAGCCTATTTGTTAACAACAAACGAATAAAGAAAACAACCAAAACAACAGACGCATCATATATTTCCATTTATTAGATGTACATTGGATATTCAGAATATTATAATAGCAGAATAGTTCATAGTTTTATTAAAATGTTCATTCCTTTTCTTTTATATTCTTATGTAAAATGCAGACACATTATTGCTGTGTTAAATGTCTGAGTTTAAAGCTTTTCATATAAATGAACATTAACATTTGTATCAGAGAAGTCTGAGAGAATATTACAAGTATTTGGCACCAAATAATATCTGATATTATGAAAACATGAAGCCTTTATAGTTCAGAATATTTATTTATAGTAAGTTTTTTTCTTTTTGGTATTTTGAACTATTCAGATGCTTTTATTTTTCCAGCTATGCAAAAGTTACAATTTTTTGGGAAAACAGTAGAAATGTGTATCAAAAAGGTTCGAGTGTTAACACTGCATGCACAGAGCGGCTTCAGAGGTGTAAACAGTTTGAGCTTATAGAAAGTAAGAAAGTGTCGCTCCTGAAATCTCAGTCATCTTCCAAATCATGAACGGTACGTTTAGCAAACAGAATGTGATTGATGTCGTCGACTGCGTCCTTCATTCTTCACAAACCAGCCATTCTTTCTTTACACTTGGCTGAAAGATAAATACAACTCTAAAAATTATTATTATTATTTTTAATATTATTATTGTTCATAATCTTTTGTCCAAAAAGCACCTTTCGTCATGCTGAAGCCCTCATTTGCTCTCAGGCATCAGGCTGTAAAAGAGCCACAAAATAAATCACCCGTCAGACGTCCATCACGCCGTCAGGCTGCACGCCATTGATCTCAGCTTCAGCCCCGGCAGCAAGCAGCTCAGCGTGGCGTGCAGGTGTGTGTGTGTTCAGGTGTGTGTGTGTGTGTGTTTGGGTGCCCGCTCAATGTCTGTCATCATGGTGGTCCCTCAGCTCATGAACTGCGTGTAACCCTCGGCGCCCGTCACTATGACATCCATCCAGATCCTCATGGCCTCCGGAGACGGGGCCACCATGTAGTAGAGCCGATCGTGTGTCTTCACGCAGAAGGTCAGAGACGGATTCGGGCTCTGGAAGAACGTAGGAAAAACCAGAACTGAAGGCTGCACCTGTTGCTTCAGATCAGAGGCTGCAGCAGCGAATTAACACAACATCAACAACAACAACAGGTTGTCACAAATGACGCGATGTGATAAAAGACAGGATAGTTTGGATCAAATGAAGGCATGTAATATACATCAAGTACAAAAAATACTCTTTGTATATTGAGGCAAAAATTTTAAATTGACAAGTTGCTTTTTAACTTAAATCCTAATCTGGACTTTAATCACTTTTAAAAATAGTTTCCCATTTACTATTTGTGCTTAATTATAATAAAGATGTAATAAAGCCAAAAATTTAGGAGCTAAAAAATATCTGATTTTAAGGAGTTTTACACTTTTCGATTGTTAAAAAAAAATGTTGAGATGCCATTTTTATTCTGGAAAAACATTTTAAGGCACCCGTCAAATTTATAAAGTTTGTTATTCTTTAAAGCAAAAGATAAAATTCACAGTAAACCATTTGATTTACAAAATTAAACTAAGATGCACCTTACTTGGTTTTCACATTTACCACAATCACAAAAAATGAACATGCAGGCAAAATTAAAAATCAATTCAAAGGATCAAGTAAAAAAAAACAAAGCAAAGAAACGGAGTGTTTACCTTGGTGGCGCTGCGCAGGTGATCATAATAAACCTCTTCAATGGCCTGAAAGTAAATGAGCCCTTTCAGCTTGGTCTCATGCTTGTCTGAGAAGAGAAAAAGAAAATAAATATATTAAGGTACATTACATTACATCTCGTACTGATGCAAGACCTCTGCCAGCACCAGCGCCAGGCAGCAGCCAGCCGGTGGAGCCTGGATACACAATAATAATGGACCGATGGGGGAAGAGGAGCGGCTCGCCACCTGCACAGCACAGCTCATATTCGGGCGCAAAGAAATCAGAATTATAGAACACAAAATTCAGGTTCAAATGTTCAGAGTTGAATAGACGTCACTTTCTTTGTTAGGAATCTAATCTGAAATTAAAGAATCACCTGAGGAACGATTCCTTATGTTGTCAAAAAGTTGTGTAAAACATTGGTGAGGAAGAGAAACAACACGGTGGGAAAACTAGTTTATCACACTGAGCACAAGCTGAGAACGCGCTGAGTGAAGGATCAGAGGACAAAATCGCTGGAGGAAATACGCTCACACAAACATTGTTTCACAAAAAAACTGTGAATTCATCGGCGTTTTGTGTTGCTGTGTTCACGTCAGTTTGAAGCCAGATTCTTGTTTTTGGTGAGTTTATCAGTTTCTTTTTTATGCTTGACTTGGACAGTTGTGTTGAGGGGAGTGATCTTATTCTCTGCCAATAAACAGGTGAAAATCCACCGTCAACCGGTAGAATGCATGAAAAGGTTTTTTGGGTGTTTTTCTCCCTTTTAAAACGAATATTGACTCGTCTAAACACAGTTCGATGAGCCTGAAGTCGCCCTCGGCTCTGAGCTGATGTATTTAGGAGGGTGAAGACTGTTTGCTGAAGCTTTTTTGGATCATTTTAAATCAGGAAACTTTTCATTTTGAGTCTCTTCCAAAGTGCACAAGAGAAGAGGAGGAATCTAGATGGAGGGAGAAGTCAGACAGAAAAACAGGAGAAAATAGGTGTCAACTCTTTTTTTCCCAGCAACACATAATCCATGAATAGGTATGAGGAGCACTGTATCGGAGTAAAAGTTAATTAAAAGTGCAGGTCTATTTCCAGCGATGCCTGGAGTCTTCACCATCCCACTAATTTGACTTGTTTTCTTCACTCTGGCTTCGTTTTTTTATCCCTGCTGGCGAGGTTGGGACTCTTTTTTTTTCTTCTTTTTTCCTTTTTTGTGAATCTTTAGAAGAAATGCGTCTTTTGAATATCACATTTGATCTTTGGGCTCAATGTTTCCCCCTTCAAGCAGGTCAGACCTTCGCCCGCCACTTTGGATTGTGCTTCTCTATCCACCAGCTCTATCTCTCTCTCTGTCTCTGTGAGCGCTTTAAAGAAAAAAAAATCACTTGATGCTGAGGAGTTTTTTGGTGGTGATGTTCCGGTGAAACCTGCGGATGAAGCTCCTTCAGTGGGCTGAACGCTCGCTCTAGTTTGGGGCTTAACTGTAGGCGTTTGAAAGTCTGAGGAAGAGAGTTGTGGTAATGTCTTCAAATGAAACCTGCTTAAAGACTTCTGGACTCGAGTCGCGTTCAAATAAACAGCCGCGTTTCTCCTACGGTCTCCTCTCTGCGCTTCCAAGCTCCGAAACAAACATCCGCCAACAATTAAAAGAAACCCTTTTGAAATACGTCGGACACTTTTTTCCCCCCTGCTTTTTCCCCTTTTTTCCATAAGTCAAATCTGCTTAGTAATGAGATAAATGTTTTTGAAATGTGAGTTTCGTTTTATTAGTCACGAACAAGCCAGGAGCTAGCCTCCTCCCCAAGAAAAACACATCTAGAGAAAGTATTGCATCTTATTTCATCACCGTCATCACCATCATCTTCGTCAGGAGTGAGGGGGTGAAAAGGCTAGGCAAGTGAGCGGAGAGCGAGCGGAGCAAAGAGAACAGGGGCGTCAGTAATGAAAACACACTTGGATCCTATTTTGAACTTGATTGTAACATTATGTCTCAAAATGCGCTCGTGAATAATTCAGAAAACTAAATGTTCTCATTCCAAATTCAGGGGACAGTCTGATCGACGCGCCAGGGAAAAAACTGGCTTCTGTTGTCACACGCTTGAAAAACGGAGGTAAGTCCCACTTAGGCTGACGTTAATTAGCACCGGCGTCCTGATGAGTAAACGCTGGTCGGGACAGTTGCGTTTCCCCCCCCCTCCCTTAAAAAAGAAACAACGGCAGGAGAGCAGAGTGTACTTTCTACAGAGGAGCCGCGACGCCGCTGCTGGGGGAGCTGAATAAATCAGGCTGAGCAGGGAGGGAAAGTTTCTGCAGGAAGTTCAGTGATCGCTTCATAGAGAACGGGAACCGAACTGCTCTGACTCTTCAGTGAGCGACGAGCCGCTTTCCAAAAGCTGTTGATGTGAAGAGGAGCTACATGTGAGAGCGCTCCCATGGCGTGTTCCTCACCAACGTAGTAATTGAAGTTCCTCTTGAGACGGTCGAAAACGAACCAGCGTTTCTTCCAGGACTTGATTTTGCCGCCCATCTTCACCAGGTGGCCCTTGCACATTTTCTCTGTGAGGATGACGAAGGGGCAGGTGTCCACGCTGTGGCCCGACGACTCCACGTGGGCGCGCAGGTCGAACTCCTCCTTCCGGTTCGGCAGGTAGCGCGTCATTGGACGGGCCTGAGGACCAAAGGACAGATGTGGCGTCAGCGCTGCTCGCTCAGGAACAAGCTGCTGTGTAGTTCTGAGTCTTCGGGGGGGGGGGGATTTAACTCCAGGCTGAATAAAGCAACAAGTCAGGACGGAAATGTTCTGAACGCTGACCGATAAAAGAACGCAGTGTTAGACGGTTTCCTGTCAGGCGTTCGTTTGTGATTCCTTCGTTTTTCAGTTTTTTTTTCTCTTTCATAATTAGACTTCATAACTAATTTGATATTCTCTCTAATCTTTGTATTGTTTTGAATTCAGATGTCTGCTCTCAATCAAGTTGAGTCGAGGGATACAAGTCTCGGATGAGACACGTCTCGACACT
>JAUESE010000008.1:7783188-7814680 GCA_032274725.1 Malacoctenus triangulatus
AACATTTCCCTCAAACTGTATCTGCTTTTTCATGTGACTGAACTCGAGCTGCTTAACTTTCAACTACAAATTCAAATATTCGATGAATCAAAGTGGCGGTGAGTCTGTGCACACAAGAAAGAGCAACAACACCCTGTTCTTGATTAAACCATGTTTTATTATTCCTAATATTAGATGTAGATACACAAGTCAACAAACATTATTTTCGATTTGTAATGAAAATGCTCCACAGCACACTGACATCGTGTGGAAGGGTCTGGTATTACAGACACGTACCTGAAAATGGACAGCAGTTATAATTTTTGCAATAAGTTGCATTAGTAACAGTAGTAGTAATAGTAACAACAGTAGCAATAATGATAATAATAGCAATTAATAATAGTAGTGGTATTAACAACTCTGAATTACAGAGGAAGGAACAGACATTTGTCAAAGGAATGAAAAATGAAGGAAGGTGGACAGGCTTATCAAATGCTGCAAGACAGACCACTGAATGGAAAAATACAAGCTCCCACTAGACAGCAAATACCCTGCCTTCTTCTAAAAAAGGAAGCTCAAATTGTCACCTGTCTGTTCTCACTTCGTATCTAATACTTAACAAGTATAAGTTGTGTCTTCTTCATGGAGTACCCCATTGGTACAAGTACCCTTGGAACCGAAAACGCGTGTCTTTGACATCAATAATACACACTCCCCATGTTGTGGCCAAAGCTCACCAGTAAGCACAATTGTTACTTTAAAAAGATGCCATATGCAACATCAAGTCACAGCCAGCTGAGGACATTCTCCACAAGACTGGGTTGCCAGGGTCATTCTGCAGTAAATATACAGTACAGTATTGTTGTGACAGCGTGTGTGAAAGAGAGAGGGAGAGGGAGAGAGAGAGAGAGGGGGAGGGAGAGAGAGAGAGAGAGAGAGAGAGCTTGTGTACAGCATGTCAAGTATGAGTGTCATTTTTGCTTCACATGACCAATTTGGCCAAACTAATTTTGAATCGTTCACATTCAAATGAGCTGATAAGAAAATACACTGTGTGACCTTTGACCTCAAACTCCCAAAAATTGACCGGATGCTGCGTGGGAGGGGGAAAAAAAAGCGGGAGCTGCTCAAAACAGCTCGACTGCTGCGCGGGTGGAGAACGACTCCTCCATTCAGAACTGTGCACAATGTACGCAAACTGCATTGGCTCACTTATGTATGCAAATCACCTCACTGACTTGGGTCTCGGAGCGTCAACTGGTTCGGCGCGAGCCGGACCGAGCCGACTCTGGGAGCTCGATATGGACATGAAGTCCACTCTGATTTTAATTGGTCACATTAATTTGGGACGAGAGAGAAAAATAAGGCCAACTTGTTAAAGCGTCCAGCTGGTTGTGCTATCACAACAATTTGGTGAAACATTCCTGTGAACGAATCGTGCACCCGAGGCGCGGCGTGCACAGCCAGGCTGTCAAGCTGCCAGCTTTATCGTTACTTTCAGTGTGCGATGAGAGCCAAACCGTCACTTGCACTCCGCGTTTTACGACAAGTCTAAACTCTTCGTCGCAGCGTTGTCGTCCTGTATCAGCCCAGTTACATTTGTGCTGCTGTAAACAACAAACTAACATTTGGCTTGAAGTGATGGACTCAAATAACCAATTCAGAAGTATCAAATCATCGAAGCAAGTTGTGCTACTCTCTACATTCACAATATATTATGAAGGCCCTTTTAATTCCAAACATTTACACTATTTGAGGAAGCGAACAAACACCAAGAAGTCGTTATATTCTCTATGTTAGATTGTAATGAACTTGAGTTGTCCTAACAGCCAATTACATTGGAATAGTTGCTCTCCAATCCTGAATATGAGGTGATCTCATGTTTTCAGAGTACATCGACACACAAGAGAATACATGGCGATGGTTGGACACATACACGTATTACCCTACATGAAGTCATGCCACGTATGGAAAGAGCGCAAAGACAGTTCAGGGACTTCTGCCTTCCCTTCGCCGCCACTGAGCAGAGCTTTACAAGGTTACTGTTATTCATATTGTACCTGCATATATTATAATCCTGACATACATTAGGTCATTGCCACAGGGCACATTTATAACATCCGTATCTCCGTACTGAGGAAACTTCCTTGAAGTCTGTTTGAATGGAGGGTGTGTTGGTAGCAAAAAATAGCATTGAGTGTATTTGTATTGGGTTCAAGTAAGGCTCAGGCTCACGTCTCTGCCGGAAAAGCATAGAAAGCGCATTCTTCACTGCCTGGATCCACTCTCACTGTCACACTCCTCCGTCACCTGTGATGAGCTCTGTAAGCTGTCCTGTTCTGTCCCTGCAGTCTGCCCAAAGAAATGTGCTTCAGCTGTTCTTTTGTTTTATCTACAAACTGCCCCCTGCCTTCACACCAGGAGAGAGAGAGAGAGAGAACGGAAAGAGATATTAGAAACAGAAATATGAGGAACATCATTGGTAATATCAGCCTCAGTGTACTCAAAACCAAAGGATAGAAAAAAAAGGCTAATTTAATGAAAATCATTCCAGGAGGATGATCGTGTGTCTGTGTCTGGTTTTGCGTTTTGAGTGCCGGAAAGCAGCATCCATCTGGCCACGTTTGATCAGGAATAACATAAACATGCAAAATCCACAGCACCACAACTCACACACACACACACGCACGCACACGCACGCACACGCACGCACACTAGAAAACTAATCTTCTCTGCTTTGTACAGAAAAAAAAGAAAAGTTGAAAATCAAGCAGAAAAGACCACTCAGAGGAAATAGTCAAATACAGGCAAAATTAAAGATAAAATAAAAAATAAAACCACTTATTAAATATATATATATATCATTTTCCCAATGAAACTTGTGATCACTTAATGCACACTGCTAAAATTTAATGAGCTTTATTTTCTTCTCAAAACACCTCATGAACTGTCATTCCTAAAAAAAAAATACATACAAGGGCAAACCCAACATTCGCCACTAGCTGAACCAAAATTGTTTCTCTCCACAACATAAATCAAGGTCTTCTACTGTCAAATTATTAAGTTTTCTCAAACCAGCAATTGCAAAAGATAAATAGCAATAATAATAAATTCAATAATATTGATCAGGTTAATAACATCAATACCCAAAACAGAAAGAGAGACTGTGATCCTTCTCAACAGAGAGCGTTAAGGAAGTGCAGCTGGGCAAAAGCCGTCGTTCGATCGTTCACCGCTTCACGACAGACGCGGCTCTGCAAGTCACGACTCACAGAGGGGAAAAGGACCGTCTGATCGGGAGGACTAAACTGATCTGGGATCGAATCCCCGCTAACGCCGGCTGCACCTGTCGGCGCCAGGCGTCTCTGCCGGTGCGAGTCGGTGCGACGCTGAACGAGAGCTTTCACTGCCGGCTGCAGCTGAACTGAAGGAACGGAAAAGGAAGGAATCACGTAAAATCGATGAGGGAGAGAATCAAAGAATGAAAACATCGTTTTTTTGCCGTCACGTGACGCAGCTGCTGACAAACTGCCGCGAGTAGGGGGGGGGCAGCATTGAGATCAGTGTGTTTTGTGTGACCTGTTTGTACTTTTCCTCCTGTCTGCCTCAGTCTGTTGAAATTTAGACAAATGTCGCTTCCACTGATGGTTTTACAAGTGTTCTATTTCTTCTTGCCAAAGAAGCTGAACCTCTTCTCGCGATCCTTCTCTTTGCCCTCTTTGTTGCGCATGGTGACGCCTCCGGCATCGCCCGAGCTGGGGGAGATGGGAGGCATTGTCATGGCACGGCTGATGGCTCGGGGACCTCCGGGAGAATCTCCTGCTCCCGCTGGAATGGAGCCGAGGATAGATCGGATCCAGGAGTTCATTTCCGCCTGTCGGGAGGCCAAAAGGAGGTTTAGAGTGCTTCATCGTTTATTCACCTCACGCTTCGCATTGGATTCCGTTCGGAGCAGATCTACTGGTTGGCTCATCTCACCTCATCTTTTGCTTGAAACAGGTACTCTTTACCATCTCCGAGCCTGAAGACATGGAGGCAAAGGAAAGGAAAGTTAGGACGTGATATGAAATCTGACAAACATCCAGCGTCTACCAGGAAAGCAACATCTTTTTTCCACAGTGTTATTTCTCCTCACCTGAGTTTGAATACATGTTTCCTCTTCTTGTAGTCGTGAGCGACTTCACACGCCGCCTCTCCCAGGCTGATGGGCACCTCGCCGTGGTATGGAATGCCGTTGCTTGCGCTCTTGTTGTCTTTATAGAAACCGAGACTTCCTTTTCTTAGCACGCAGTACACATTCTGCCAGGACCTATGAGAGGAAGAGAAAGGGTTAAAAATGAGAAAGCCGACTTCACGCATGTTCCTCTTTGAACCCCCCAAACTGTCATCTGCTTGCCGTCTCTCCTGCCTGGAACGCGTCAGGATAACTCCTCTCACACTTGCCTGCTAGCTGCCTTTTTGCTGTGGGACTCCATCTCCTGCTTCCGACAGAGCATCCCCTCCATGGTGTCCGGCTCCGACTCGGCTCCCCCCCTGCTCGGTAACGTGGCAGACGGCTCGAGACGGGAGGACGCCAGGCCGCTGTCTCGACCTGGCCCGTTGACCGACTCTGACTCGGAGCCCTGTGGTTCCAGGCGGGGACATGGACGGTGGTGAGAAGGTGAGAACAGCAGCGGCGAGAGCACGGGACGGAAGCAGTGGGGGCAGCAAAGCAGCCATTCACAGCCATACATGAGAAGCCATGATGACGTTTGCTTTGACAGCGCTGTATGATTACCGGAGATAACAGCACAGTGCGGCCTCAGCAGGTCCACATAATCACACAGTGCACCGACTCTACACAGATTACAGTCACTTACATGAGTGAGACGCATCATTAAGTCCAATACACAGATGTGAAACACGAGTGCGACACTAAACTGCCATTTTCAAACATAGTCAAAGATCTAATTTCAGTTTAGGATTGCAAAGAAAAGCAAAAAGATCTTCGAAAAAGTTCTTACCTAAATATAGAAGATAAGCTTCATTTCTTAAAGTAAACGTTAGAACTCTGCCATAAACATTCATGAATAAACCACAACTGCACACTACAGCACATGAACACAGACACATAAAACAGACAAACAGTTACAACTCTAATCACAGATCTTTGAAGTCTCTCAGATCATCAGAATACTTTACTTTTAACGTCGTCCTGCTTCATTTTCTAACTTAAACATAAAGTCCACAAACAGCCCTGATGCTGAAAGAAAGCATCAGCCATGAGGACATTTGTGTTGGTCTCCAAGTGAACTCATCAACTCTAATTTGTTCTAACACCATCAAATGACAATCACACAAATATCGACTAAAGACTGCAAAACAAACTACATATAAATTGGTGTCAAACAGCCACAGTTGTCACGGTTACTCTGCGGTTCACATGTACAGTCACTCCTGTCCTGGTCAATACGAGCACAAAGACACCAGCAGAGCTGATCCATGAAAACTGAGCCTTCATGAATCTGCATGTGCCTGCAAACAGTGATGGGCTGGTGAACGGGAGGATGTGGCTCATGAGTGGATGGAGCGATGGTTGCGTCTGTGACACAGAGTGGTGGCTTCTCATTGGAAGCACAGAGGCGCTGCAGTTGACCAGGAGCTGAGCGGAGGCTGGGGGGGTGGGTGGGGGGTGGGGGGGAGGCGTGGGGGGGACACAAGGGGAAGCTACAAAAGCCGACCACAACTTGGTACTCACTCGCTCCGGCTGCTTTGGCTTACACACACGCTTAGGCTCTGATTTCTTTCCCACTGACAACGATAGCGATAACGACTGCTGGTAAAAACGCAACAGGAAACCGTTAAGAGGTTCTTTATTGTGAGGGAAACCTGCAGATTAGTACATGGCTGGTACTTCAATATCAGAGTTTTTCTAGAGTACCTTTACGAGACACCAGTGTTTCTCTGTATCCACCACAGAGGGCGTTCATTACGACTGTTTAACAGGCCTGAAAGTCTGTGTGGCATTTTACTACGTCCTCATCGAGGATCTCAGCTAAACAAGACCTGAAGTGTCAGAAGACACAATAGATATCTTCGGACTTGTACTTGCAAAGTAGGAATATTACCAACAATATGTCTAGAAAGCTTGGTCATAAGAAAATGAAAACTGCTTCTGGATTTTTGCACAATTCACGTTTCATGAAGTAAATTAAATCTGGTGAAGACAGAGAGGAATGTTTCCGTCACTTCAATGAGGTAAATAATGCTGTTATATGCTTTAGACAAAACAACAGACAAAGACAGGGACACACACCCAAAGACAGTACCAGTATGTACAATGATACACATGTTTAAATGTCTATTAGAAAAAAACACATCTTATATTTAACAGTTCTCGCCAGCAAAGATGTATCATTCAGTACTTAGAAGTGAACATGTAATAAGTATTTCAAATCGCAGGATTTAGTCAAATTAACCTTACGATCCATCACATGAGAGATGAAGTAAGACAACATGGAAAAATAGCACAAGACATTTGTTGAAAACTCCTGAATACCTGGTCGAAGGACTGAAACTCTGAACCTTTCAATACACACAAGTGTCTCACCTGAGAAGTGTCATTGTCACTGTGTACTCCATTCACTGACACTGACTGGTTCAGAGTGGTCTGGTCCAGGCTGGTTCTACAAAATGAGGAAGGAGTATGTTTGTGAGGATTCCAGGGTTGTTGATGTTGCTTATATTTCCACCGTTTGGCGGACTGCTTATCGCCTGACCTCGCTGCAGAGTCGTGTGCCTGGCTCTCCGTCTCGGAGGGCGCCACTTCGACTGGCGGTGGCGTAGGCGGTCGGCGAGCTCTTTCTTCCTCTTCCCGCCTCTTCTGGATCTCGTGTTCTTCCAGCTGAAAAACGGATTCAGAAACGTTGTCTTCATGTGACAGAAAAACGGACAAAGGTAGATGACGGCCATGTGCCGCGGCGCTTACTGTGGTGAGCTTCTCCAGCAGCACGAAGCGTTCCTCCCAAGCTGCAGCGAGTTTCTCGAAGGCCTCGTGGCGTTTAATTAAGCTTTCGACTTCGTCCACGTTTGAGCCCAGCTCTGCTGCTCGCACCAAAGGCTCCTGTCCTGCCAACCACGACTCGGCCACGTAGGCATCGCGACCAAACTGCAACACCTCCAGCACTGAGATGAGGAGAGAAAAAGGCCAAAAGACAGTGAGAAACCAAAAAAACACAACAATGAGACACGAGGAAGTGTCAGCTGGAAAACAGCAAACACACAGTCTTCTCTGTGTTTACTTTCAGGCAGAGTGCTGCAAAGAAAATAAAGGCCTCCCTGACTACAGAGGGACCATTTCATCGATGCAGGGAATCATACCAACGACAACGAAGCACAAAAAAAAGAGCTAATAGCACATGTACTCAAACTTTCAAGTAGGTCCTGCCTTTTCTAATGCCGATCAACAATGATCAGCATCGTGTTCGTTACCTCCATGACAACATGCACCTCTTTCTAAAGAGCACCAACTGCTGCACTCTTTCCATCATATAGGCTTTCAAACTGGAGCAACCGGTTTGTATTTTATCTCCCATCTCTTCACCAGCGCGTCTTCCATGTGTCTCGTATTTTAACGGATTTTATGACACCAAAACGTTCCCATGAGAAGACTGATCCAGTTTCAGTGTACATACCGATCTGTAAATGGTCCATCTTGTCTTGCCACTTTTTGTTAATCTTGTCTCTTTTTTCCTGAAGTTGAGCCAGTTTCTCCCGAATCTGTGAATCAAGAACGTTCACTCATAAGGAGACAGAACCAAGCAGACACTGATCATCAATAACTGAGTTTCTTTCAACAAGAAATTAATTCAGTGTGCACTTGTTTAACTGATGGCAATGAAAGTGAACCACTGCAAAACACCTCATCAGCTGCATAGTGGTTGTTTTTGATGAGTGTGTTTCCCATCTCGATGCAGGCAGTGAAGCTGTCCGCCCGCGTCTCAATTTCTGATTTGATGTCCTGGTGATTGGCAATGACCAACCCCGCAGAAGACACATCGCTGAGAAAAAAAAACAGATTCTCCATTAAGAACAGTTACATTTTAAAAGAAAAAAATCCCATTCAATCAAACTGTGGTATTTACCGAGGGCTGTCGTGTGCATCTATTTGCAGGTTGACTCCGTCCATCCAGAGCATGAGGTCGCGCACCATGTTGAAAAAGCGGAACTTCTCCACAGTGTCCAGCAGGAGGAGCCTTCGGGCTTGGCCGGCCTCCAGGAGGCCTTCCCAGGCAGAGGTCACTGCATGTTCACTCCTGTGAATGTCATCAGCTTTCTCACCTGCGTAGGCCTTTTGCAACCGTGCTGCATCATCCTGCACCTGGTTCACCTATTCGTTCAAAGAGCAGTAAAGAAAAGAAACAGTCAGTGTGGGAATCTTGCTCTGTTTTTGTCATGTCACATGGGATCTGGATTTAACTGACCTGTCCACTGAGGGCCTGGATGTCGTGTTCATAAGTGTTATGCTGTCTGTGTAGATGCTGGACAGTGTTGAGATCACGGCCGAGGTCTGAAGGCAGCGCCTCTTTCTTCTCTTTAACACGCCCAAGCACTTCCATCGCATCTTGATGGAAGCGGTGCAGCTCATAAGAAGCTGCCAGCATTTGTGTGCGTGTGTCGATCAGCTCCAGGAGGTCCGCCCAAGCCTCGTTCAAACCGTCTTTCCACTCGGCCACGCTGGCGTTCTCAGGATGTCCTGATTCGATCAGGTCATCTGCCAACCCATTTACGCCGTCCACACGTTCCTGGCCAATAGTGCTGGTGTCACGAGCGAATTCCCTGAACTTGTCCCTCAGCATCTGCAGAAAAGTAGAAAATCGGGTCAAAATGGAGAAACGTAATTAATTCAGCTGAAACTCCCTGAGCATCTGTGTCTCCAAAGCAAGCAGCTTAGAGAGAAACTCACGGTGACATGCTCATAGTCTTGTCCTAGTTCATGGGATCCAGCAACCACCTCCCGCTCAGCGATCCACTGTTCCAGGTCATCCACCTCCCTCTTCAACTGTGTCAGCCGCAGCCTCTCCTGAAGTCGCCCACGCCGCTCCTCGGCGAGGTCTTTCAGGCCTGCGTACAGCTTGTCAACTTGGGCTTGTCTCAAAGTGATCCTTTCACTGGGTAATAGAATTGGAGAGCATGAAACGTCAGCCATTATTTGATCCTCCTGAGACGTACTGCAGTTGACACTTTGACATGCAGCTGCTCGTGCTCTCTCACCTCTCTGGGTGTTCACTGGTGACCATGAGGCGGCTGCTGTTGGCCAGCTGGTGAATTGTCTGGGCATAATCTTCCAGAGCCTGCTCCAGGCTCTGGTGCTTTTTGACCATGACGAGAGCGCTTTGCTCATCCTGGAAGACAAAACCGTTGACTGAATATGTGGTCACGGAAACTTAATATAATAACCGAAACTGCAACGTTTCTGCCTGATAATTATAGCTTCAGCTCACTCTGTGTCATCTTACCTTGGCTTTCTCCTCTGACATCATGTGCAGCTCCTGCTCTCCCATCCAGGCCTCCGCTTCTGCTGCATCAGCGTAGAACTGCTGGGCACGGTTGGCATCTACGAGGCGGGTGTGGCGCTTGTCTGCCTCGCTGATGAGCTGGTCCCAGAGGTCCTTGAGCTCCACGAGGCGCTCCTGGAGAACGGACTGTCTCTCGCCATCCACCTGGCTCTGCGTCTGACCTCGTCGGTGGATGTCGTCAATGCGAGGTTGATGTCCCTGGATTTCCTTCTGCAATGTCTGATTGACAGCCAGTGACATGGTTCAAAATTCCGCTTTGAATCTGACAAATATGATATTTTATCAAAGTGTTTTTCAGAATTGCTTGTACCTGGTTCTTCTTGATCAACAGCTGTACAGTGGGGAGGTCTTTTCCATGATCTGTGGAGGTGGCGAGGGGCATCCTCTCTGTCACCCAGAGCTGAGACACAGATAAATGACCGTGAACATCATGAAAACATAAACAACATCAAACACACACACCATACTCATCATGCAACAAGTCCCTCACAATTTCATCCTCCAGATCCCTGTTGAATTGATGTGCTTCTTTGGAGGACAGCAGTTGCTGCCTTCGCAGTTTGAGAGGGTCCTGAAGTCTGGCAAAGCTGTCAGTGACGCGTCTCTGCTGACCATCCACCTCAGCCAGTCCTGCGTCCTCCTGGGACAGAGCCAGAGCCTGAGACTGCAAGGACTGCACCTCCTTCTCTCTGACCTCCATCTGATGCTCCAGCATCTACACAAGGACACAGAGACAAAGGACAAGACACATGAAAGGAAAATTCATCATTAAACTGAATCTACACTGTCACTCAGAGAGTAAAGAACCTAATAACAGAGATTAATTTTGAATACATCTGTAAGGAAATAATGTGGGGCAGAACTTCTATCTTTGTTATAATTCCAGAGCGTGACAATAACAGTATTTCCTGCTACTGTGGCTTACCTGGTGTTTTTTGAGCAGAATGTTTACACTGGTCAAGTCCTTTCCGTAGTCGTCGCTGTGCAGCTGACCCTCCAGGTTTTTGACCCAGACATCTAAAGCCGAGCAGCTCTGTGTGAAGAGCTCTGCCCTGTTGGCATCGAACAGACATTGGGCCTTGGTTTGGGTGGTGCCCTCCAGCTCCTCCCATTGACGCTGAAGGTCCTCCAGGGTCTGCTGGACCACAGGTTTCAGCTCGGGCTTCTCAGCCACCAAAGCCTGACCCTCCTGTAAGAGACAAAACACAGTGACACGTTTTACCTCCATCAAAACACTGCGTTGGAAACGGCAGCTGCTGCTGAAGCTTCACTCAGAAAGCAGCCACACCTTATCGATTTTGTCCAGCCAGTCTTTGTTGGAGGCCAGCTCAGCCATGAAGGCCTGGTGCTTCTGCCACTTGCTGTGCAGGTTTCTGGCTTCGTCGTATGACATGTCCTGAGCTGTCAGCATCTTCTCGTTGATCCACAACGTGAGCTATGGCAAAGATGGCAAAAATCAACGTCCACGTTCATAAAGGAAGAGCCAAAGCACCCTAAAGTTACAACACGCTTTTCCATTTTACCTCCTGTCCATCTTGAAGGAAGTGCTGGAGTTCACGGTTATCCTTGAGTTTGGCTAGCAGCTCATTTGCTGCCTTCTTATTCTTAAGGTGTCTGGAAAAAAGACAGACACATTTCTGCACATGAAATAAAGTTCCAGCAAGAAGCTTTAAAGCCTTAAAATCTGTTTCTCTGAACTTTTCTGCACGAACCTTTCCTGGATTGAATCAACTTTCTCCTGAATCTTATCAGAGTTTGCGTTGGAGTCGTTAATAAGGCGCCGTCCTGCCTCCACCACACCAGTTATCTTCTCCTCACTGGCCTCTGTGGTGGTGAGGAAATCTTCATGCTTTTTAATGGCCTCCTCTGCTGCTTGAAGGCTGGTGGGCATCTCTGTGTGGGACAGCACGTACTCCTACACAGAGACACAGAAAGGAATTCAGAACATTCGGTTACATGCAAAGTTCACATGCAGCTATCAGAGACTCTGATTGTCCTTTAGCTTTTTAAAGCAAACAAAGTCAGTGATGGGAGCATTCAGTTAGGGATTACACTACTATTTATTCTAACCATTGATTAGCTGGTTTCAGTCTTCACATAGATCCACAACAGATGATCTTGACAGAGTGTTTTTCGTACCTGGCTATTGAGGAAAGCTTCTGCCTGCTTTGCATCTCGCAGGAACGTCTGGAAGTCAAAAGCTTGAGCCAAGAAACTGTGGCGATTCTCCCACATGCGGCGCAACTCGTGCCAGCCAGTGTCCAACGCCTGGAGCCTCTGGGCCAGGAACATGTGCTGGGCATCGGTCTGACCTTGGGTGACCTCTTCACCAACTGCTCGCATCTTCTCATAGTCCTCCTTGTAGTTATCAACCTCATTCTTGATACTCTCGTGCTGGGCGAGCAAACTCTCAGCCTCAGGAAGCGAAGTCGGAATGTCCTCGGAGGCCACGGCTGTCTGCGTGCGGGACAGCCAGGACTGGAAGTCATCCAGGTCTCTCAGGAAACCCTGGAGCTTGCTGGCTTCGCCCAGGGACTCTTCCCGACGCTTCATGGTGGCGTTCAGCTCCTCCCACACCTCTTGAATCTCTCCCAAGCGTCCTTGCGTCTCACCAGCCTGATCAGGATGCTCCTGAGCAAGCTTCCCAGCCTCACCTCTCAGGTCATCCAGTTTACCCTAAAATATTTTTTAACCACAAAAAATCTTGTCAAGACACCTCAATCCAAAATTACTGCATCACGTACCGATGATATGTTGCCCCCCCTCCTCCCCAACTCTAATCCCTGCATGTGATACCTGAATAGCCTCAAGGTCCCTCTCCATCCCAGTGAGCTTGCGTTGCAGTGCCATCACCCCAGCAAGGTCGTTGCCGAGGCTCTGAGTGGACTCGATGACTTTGGTCTTTTCCTTCATCCAAGTCTGGATCTCATTACACTCCAGGTGGTAGTTCTGGATGTTTAGAGCCGATTCAAGCGCCTCTTTCTTTTGACCAGCAAGTTTTTCAAACTCCATCCATCTTTGGAACAGTACAAAACACAAGGTCATTTTAGCACATTTCCTATGAGGTATGAACACATGCCAGTACCAGAGATTTGGTTTTCTGACTCTGACCTGTTGTTCAGTTGGTCTTTGGTCTGGTGGATTTGGTCTTTGTTGCAATTGTCAGAGTTCAGAAGCTGCTCAGCAACCTGGTTCACATCACTGACACGTGAGCTCACGTTGTTCATTTCAGGTTCCAAGGTCTCGAATCTGCAAAGAAATGCCAGTATTGTAAAACTCCTCAAACCAAAACCAGATATTTCCACATTTAACAGAAGCAAAAGAGTCAGATCAGAGAGTTATGACCATGCTTTTTCAGACGAACCTTTGCTGGACCACCTCCAAGTCTTCCAGTTTCGTTGGGATCTCCATGCAATGTAGCCACTGCTCCTTTTCTTCCACCCAGAGCTGGCAGGCACCAGCTTCACTGAACATGCGATAGAGGGCCAGAGCACCTTCCAGAGCTTGGCGACGAGCTTCTGAGAGAGACTCCAGTTCTTCGTAGCGCTGCTCAATGGCAGGGAGGCGTCCATCAACCTACCAATGGCAAAATTCATTGGTTTAACAATAAAATCCATGCTGGCCCTGATGGGAGGGTAAAAAACCAAGTGTGAACATACCTGAGGGTAGCGTTGATAAGCCTGTGGCAGTGCTTGAACCTGCTCATGCAGCGAGTCAATCACAGGGTGGTGACTCTGGATCTCCTCCCCGATCTCTCTCTGCTTGCGAGCAAGAGTCTGTGTGGAAAATTCATCATGGCCGACCTCCTGACTGGACACCTGTCGGAGTGTCTCCATGATCCAGGCCTCCATGTCATTGGCGTCAGTTTGGAACTGATGCAGCGCCACTGCCTCCTTCAGACTCTGCTCTCTGAGTTTAGTTGTCTGAAAAGCAAAAACGAAACAGTACGTTAAGTGAAAGGCGCCTTATTTTCTACAGATCTGAATGAAAAAAACTGGGATAAAAGCTCACATCTTCCAAATGGGCCCACTGTCCTCGGACATCCTGAATCCTCTCAGTGACCTCTGGTGCTCCGAAGTGGCCTTCTTTAATCAGATCTTCTCCAACAGCAATGCTGTTACTTAGGGGCCCATAGCGGGCTGCCATCTCATCCCTGAAAGCCTCGTGCTTACTGAGCAGATGAAGAGCAGAACTGAGGTCACGGCCACAGTCTCCACTGGCCAGGATCTGCTCCTGCTCTCTGATCCAGGCTGCCTCTTCTCCAAGGTCCCACAGGAACTGCCAGAGACGACGGGAATCCTCCAAGCGCTCTCTGCGTTTACCAGCTAGCTGCCCGAGCTCGTCGTAGGCTTGACCCAGCTGCTCGACCTTCTCGCCAACAAGCCCAGGCTCACACGGTTTGTAGGCTGGCAATTGGAAAAGTTAGGGTTTAGTGGTCTTTGGATGGTGTGTTCAAGAAGCAGCTCGGAAGTGTGAAAACTTACCTTGTTCATAGGAGGAGAAGCGTTTTGCCGCTCCCTGAACTCCCTTGATCCTCTCTGCCTGAGCCGAGATATCAGCCTCCACCAGATTGTGTTTCTGCAGGAGGTCCAAGACATCATGCAAGTGTTTGCCGCTGTCCTGTGACTGCAGACGACCCTGAAACAGAAGAACACAATGTTCAGTAGAATGTTTCTTCACTTTAGAAAGACCTAAAAAGACATTCGAAGTCTAGAAAATCCCCAAAAAGAAGAGCGAACCGAGCAGGTTTCTGGGTTGACCTGCAGATGTGTTAAAGTGGACAATGTCTTCAAGATTATTATAAATACTTGTTGGAGACTTTTTGAATGAAAAACAATTCTGGCCAACATACCTATGGTACTAACACACCATTAATCAAATGAGTGACACTCACATTACTGATAAAAAAAAGACATTGTGACATTGTGCAACAACTAGTGTAACACATTGTCAAACTTAATGCTGGCTTAACAATTATCTGGCATGAGGTGGATAAAATGCTGAGACATTAACAGAAAGCTGTTAAGACAAGCCCTCTAACTAGTTTGTCTCAGGCAGACCAGAAAGGTCAACAGCAACATCTTGACTTCCCAAGATGCTGGCAAGAAGAACATAAAAACACAATTTCCTCACTGTAATGCTGCAGGTGCAGTAGTTTTGATGTAGACAGTTCAGAAATAGAAAAATAAAATGAGAATTTAGTCTGTCCTTAAAGTCATTTGTTGATTCACTTGAACCTTTCAATCAATTTCTGGTCAAAAGCAAAAAATGTGCTGCACACCAAGCGAATGTTAACACTTAAGTCTACTTGACTTGACAAGCAGCCAAGCTGATAAGTCATTTCTCTCTGACAGAATAAAAAACAGCTACAAAACATAGAAACACCATCAATGGGTTTAAACATGTTAAAAAAAGACATCCTTTCAACCACTGAACTCTGCCCCAGTCTAACTTGGTGCAGGCTGGCAATGACAAGACACTACCAGATAGGCGAGGCGTGTGAAAAGCTAATCACTGCTGTTAAGTGCTGTCACTAAAGCTGCTATCTTAATTGAGAGGATTACACGAATCTTTTTTGCTAATTAAAAACTAAACCAACAGAATTCAGGACTGGAATCCTTTTCCAACAGGTAACAGAATATTCTTCAGACGCGTTTCAGTTCTGGTTTCTCTGCAGAGGAGTTTCACCTTCTCATCCGCCATCCAGTCCATGATGTACCGCATCTCCTGGAACAACCTCTGCAGGTCACGATGGGCATTCAGGCGCTCCCTGCGTGCAGCCAGCAGCTCTTTCAAGTATTCCCACAGTCGAAGCACATTATCCCTGCGTGCAAGGATGCGTCGCACATCATGGTATCCTTCTGCCTCCAGCTCTTTGGCAACAGACTCCACAGCAGCCACACGCTCCCAGTACGCCCCGATGTCTGTCTCGATTGCCTCATGTTTACGGGTGGCAGCTTCCACTGCTCCCAGGTCAGTTCCAAAGTTATCCTATGAACAGAAACACCTCATGACTTTGTTTTTCTAAACTTCAGGACATATTGAAGGAAGATTTACGTTCTACTTACCTGAGACACCAGTCTCTGGTTCTCGCTCAGCCAGGTTTCACGCATGGCAGCTTTGCGGTCAAAACGGGCGGCGAGCATCTCAAGTTTCTCCTGTCGAATCAGCTCGTTTCTCAGTGCCAACTCGCGTTCATGTTCTGCCTTCTCCAGTCGTTCCCAAGCCTGTTACACACAAAAGAAAAAGATGGCGCCTATATCATCTGGCAGGTGGTCAATGCTGCGCATAGCCAGTTCTGTCTGGCTGCATGAGATAGTAGTGACAGATGACACTTTGGTCGTCTGGGAACGCTGAGGATTACGAAACATGCAGCTAGTTAACTTATCATGAAACACGGGTTTACACTGATAGAGACAGTAGTCAATTAAAACCGCCCCGACCTTATTGATGTCTGAGATGAGTTTGCCCTCTCTTGGCATGTAGACTTTCTGATTGTTTGCTCTCATCTTGCTCTGGATTGTAAAGAGGAGAACCTCCAGGTTTCCCTTTTCTGTGAATCTGCAGAGAAAACACAGCGCTGCCGTTGGGACCCCCAGTAGCTCCACAGTGTATATTTCAATAGATATCAAGCAAAGTAAATGGTACTCCATTTGTGTTGCCGGTACTCACTTTGGGGGTTTCTCAACCGTCCTGTAGGAGTTGAATGCCTGCAGCTGGTTCTGCACAGCACTCAGTGAGTTAGCTAGCTGCCGATCATTGAGTGTCACTATGGTCTGCTCGATCCACTGGAGCAGCTCAGAAGCCAGGGTTTCATACTTGTCTATGAGCTGGTCCGCTTCGATCGCATAGTCAAGCACCTACAGCAAGGAGAAATTCACAGAATAAGCCATCAACACTGAATGCATGTGTAGTCCTTATCTATATCTATATCTTATCTATATCCTTATCTATATGTATTTCTACATGTAGAATTTACACAAAGTACTCCTTGTTAAAAACAGAATTTACACACGTATACAAAAACACACCTTGCCGATACGTTTGCCTTCTACTGCCAGCGCCTTCATCTTGGAGAAGTAGTGGTAGTACGTGGCCACATAGGTAATGATGGACTTTTCATCTGGCTGATCAACATTAACGTCTGAAAAAAACAGAGGAATCAACACCGAGCCTTGTCAACATTTTTATTATCAGTCAAACACCCTGAAAATGGAGTCAAACTGTCTCCATCTTCAAACATGCTTTCTGTGATGTCACTTTAGCCAACATGTGATGTAGTGTTGTCTAAGCTATAATTAATCGTGGTAATCCTCTATAGCCTAACACTCGCCAGTCTGTTTTGGGCAACAGCTTAGTGCCTCAGTGTTACAGCATCAGGCCATCAGTGTGACTCAGAGGGAGCGTCATGTTTGCTGGGAGAGAATCACCCACTCACCCTCTGGGTCCAGCAGTTTGGTAAGACCCAGCTCCTTTTCAGCCACGTTGAAAGCATTTTGGAGGTTGTAGTGAGCGTTGGACCTCTTCAGATTGTCAAACTCAATCAGGTCGGATCTGCAGAAGAGACAACTGTGGCGTGAATAAAGTCTGACTGCAGATAGGAAGACGGTGCAAACAAATAGCAGTCATTCAGGCTGATGTCTCACTTCGACAGATAAACAACAAGTTCATTTGTAGTTCATCCTGTTCACAGACCAGGGGGAAGAATGTGAAGTCATCTGTCTGTGAAGGCTTGGAGCTGTCTGAATCTTTGACTGTTTGACTTTTGGACAATATGATGTTCTTGTAACTCTTCATCATGTTTATCCTTCATGAAACAATCACGTCTGGCAGATTTGATAGAGCGGGCTGTTTGCATACAGTTATTTCATGCATCTTAGTCCAAGTGGCAGTGTGATAGTTTACATAACTTTCCATGGCTCAGTGGTGTCAAAGAAAGAAGTATTTGCATTGATGTATCAAGTACGGTCCTTTGCAGACTGAATCCATACGCGAGCCATCCAGAGACGTGTTGCCAGCAGGGTGTGCAGCTGAGTTATTGAGTAGAGCTTTTCATGGCAAATAAGTGGGTTATTATTTCTGTGATCTAGGTCATCTTACTCCCTATTTTACTTTCATCCTCGAAGCGATACTGCAAACTGAAGAATGGGTGGTGCAAACGGAGCCCTGAATAGAACAGCGGGATAAAAACACCCCAGAGAAGGGTAATGGCACTATGACAGGTGCCTCTCATGAAGCACGGATGAGACTCTGAAACTGAGGTCACTTTCTTGATTTTACAGACTGACTATCCAAGATCCTCATTTGGGATGAGAACAACCATTAAAAGTCAGTTCCATGTATCAAAACGTGTGCCTGAAAGTAGCCGTTGCTAACACCAAGTCCAGGAAGGAGTCAATGACCTGTGTTTGTGCACAATGGCATTGAACGCCAGGCCGTCCCTCCAGCTGGTGGTGAAGTTGTGGATGTTGACATTGGGATATCTGTGGACAGATTAGACTGGATTAATCATTAGCTCCACTCAGAGACACACACCACTTCCTTTGGTGACTGCATAAACACCATAAAAGGCCAAACATATAGTCAACACATGAGCAGTATTTATCCTGTGTGATAAGGCTCTCCTTTTAACCTCCCGTCTATTGCAGCTTTCTCACCCTGCAGTCTTCATTTGGCACCAAAGCAGCAGCGCGTCTTTAGCTGACTTCTTCTCCTTGTTGTCCTCCGTTTCCACACTGATGTCTTGAATCTGTAAGGACAGCATTGATTTAGTGGAAACCCACAACTTTACACAACTCATTGTTATTTCTAAACTCAGCTATCTTTATCAGTAACGGCAGTCAATCAAACAAATCGAGCTATATAAATCATGCAGCAGCAGCATGAACAGCAGCAGCAGCAGCATTAACCTGGTTCACCTAGTTTTTGTGAGTCTGCCTGAGGGTTGGCTTCACTGCCTGCAGAGACCTGATGTCCTAAACCTTTGAAATATGCAGCCAGGCTGAGGGGGAAAGTTTGAGGTTTCTTTCTACGTTACCTGGAAACGAAGGATGATGGTCCAAATGAGACCAAGGGTGAGGCGGTGATTCCCGTCCACGATGTCATGTGAGCCCATGTTTTCCAGATGGACCTTTTGCTCCTTGAGGAACTGCAGGGCTTTATCAACATTCTCCAGACAGTGGATGCGCATGCGGCCCTTGGTGGGTTTTGGCTTTGGAAAGCAGGAGAAAAGGGAAGAAGAACAAAGTTCGCATTGTTGACCAAACTTAACACAGAATACAGTGGGAGGGAGAGGACCTGGCAAGGATTCAGAAACAGAATAACTAGTAAAGGCAGGAGGAGAAGTAGACCACGTCTCAAGAAACAGGATATGAAGCATATGATTTTGCTTTCCTCCTGACTTGTGGTGCCTGCCGAGGGTCATGCTGAGTACCAGGGTCAGGACTGAGACACACACAGGTCGGTTTCCAGTTCTACTCACCAGCTGTTCTCCTGAGAGCACTTCCAGAAGGCGAATGAGCATGCGGCCGTCCCGCAGGTCTGTGTACAAGTCGCCAATGCGACAAGTCACTCGGCCGAGGTGGGAGTTTACCCATTTGGTAAAGGTCTTCTTCTGTACTGCTTCGCGCTCATCTGCAAAGAAAACACAAAGAAAATACAGGGATTGAATTCCCATGATGTCAACATCAGAATACTCAGCTGACTGGGAAGTCGCTGATCCCCAATCATTACCCTCTGACAAATGCAAGGAATTAGTCTCGCTCTTTAACAGCGAGGCAGTCTCCAGCTTTGATCACTTGTGGGTGCAGGCAGGTGACAGTAAATCATCAGGGTTTAAGCCTCTGTCCTGGGCAGTTCATTTCACAGATAAGCGACGCCATAAAGTCTTCAGATCGCCACGTTGACAGCTTAGTGAGAGGTTTTCACTCTTTAGACCAACTTTTGCCCATTTGCCCATGACTTTAACTATTTGTGCGTTGGTATCGACTCTAATGATGGAGGGTTAAAAGAGTGACAATGCAAGTCTTCAAATTAAGGCCTTTTCATTTAGTGACTATTTTCTGTTAAACTATAAGAGCAGAACCAAAAAAAAAGAAGAAGATTAACAATAAATTAAGCTGGAGCAGCAGCTCAGACATATGGACTGGGGGAGTAAGAAGCTAATCCTGCTCCACCACCTAACAAGGTGACCTCATTTCTAGGACACAAGGTACTGCACCTGACACAGACCCAGAAACGACCAGTGACCTAAAACCAAACACACAGCATCTTTATTGATGCACTCACAGAAATAAAAGCTCGCTGAATACAAATTGTTTCATAAAACCATTCAAGTTTTAATTCTTTTAATTTATAGTAACACAAAGCCACCACTGCATAAGTTTTAGAAATCACAAGCATAAAAAGTTTGTTTTTGTTGATTTGGGGATTTTTCTCTTGTTGCATCAACTGAGTTCATTTTTCCCAAAGCATTTGCAGGCGATCTTTTTTCATGACTGAACACTGAAGAGGTGACTGAGCCTGGGAATACAAACTGCCATGATTATTCAAATGCAATGTTATTCAGAATGGAGACTTCCAGCCCCAAGGCCAGTCTGAATGTTTTGTCAGGGCTCACCATTAGTAGCAGACTGTGAAGGTCAACCAACCTAAAATATTTAATTATTAGATAGTTATCGTAGAAGAGCGTCGGTGCTGCTGCTGTGACCACAGAGCGCGTGTTGGGTAATGAACCACCATCAACGGTCAGTCTAAAAAGAAGAAATGTTTTGAAATCTCCTGCAAGGCTTTTAGGGAAGAGTAACAGCAAAGGACATTGGGGTTGACCTGTTGAAAGCTAAAGGTTCCTCTTTTTATTACTACGGCCTGAAAGACATTCCTCTTATCCACTATTGTAGATTTGATCTCAAGCAGGGATGTAGTCTTCACTTGGTGCATTGGCCCTGATTCTTGCTCCTAACAAACCAGCATGTACATGTATCCCCTCCAGGATGTGACAGCTTCCATACAAATATCTGTTGGCTGCAAGGACGAACACCTCATAGGTGACTCACATTTCAGTCTCTTTTGTGGCAATCTCACCAGATGTAAGGAAATGTCCCACTGCTAAAGAAATACGTCACGAGTTGGTTGTTTTTTCTGTGAGTCTCACATTGAGATGAAATGCCACTGATCTGCTGGTTACTGTTTTATTACTTGCTCCTTTCCACGATGTGCAAGTGACAGTGGGATATTTGTTGTGGCCTTGTGCAGTTCAGATGACCACGTGACTATGTGGTAACTATACACATGAACACAGACATTACAGAAAGGCACGGAATAGCAGACAAAAACTGTAGTTGCCTCTTGTGTATTTGGATGTAAAACATAAATACACCTGGACTTTCACATGAGGTGACTCAGACCTCATCACCTCTGCAAATCTGATTGTATCAGAAATGTAGTTTGAAAGAAATGTTACTGTGAAGACAAATAATGGCATGTTTCTGTTAAAATTGTATTTGGTAAAACATAAACTATAAAATGTGTAAGTGCACCAAAAGGTCACACAGTTCACCCTGCACATCAGGACAAAACTAACCATGACGTTACAGGTAACAGCTGGAAATGGTAGCAGGCCATAGATCAATACAAAGGGAATCAAACTCAACTTTGAGTGTGTGTATGGACACTTTTCTTTGCTCCCAACAGTCCCAGCAATAAAAACACAATATTTATTCACCTACCAATTCAAAGCACCCATCCATCATTTGATATTCATGTTTTCCAGACCACAGCTGTAGAAATGTTGACAGAGCATCCAGACTTCTCACAGAACGTCCCTTTTAGCCAAAGGATTTACAAGTAGCAGCAGTGTAGACCGCGGCCCCTCCATGCAGCCCACTTCTCCCTGAACCTCGTATTGTTTCCCTCATCACTGTAATGCCTCACTCTTTCACAAAAGCAAGGGTCCACTAATTGATTTGAAGCCATTCAGTGAGGCTGTGGAGGTGGGCAGCTGGGGTCGCTGGAGCACATGGAAGAGTCCACATTCCTCCTGAGGCCTGGTCATGTTGGGACAGCACCCTGCATTCAGCCAGACAGTGGGCAACGGTCCTGAAGGAGAAATGCTGCTACCCCGTCAGTCCTCATGACCTGAAGGCTACTGAACAAGAACACATGGCAGATAAAACCAAGGCGGCAGTTGGATGTGTTTGCTCCTTTAGAGTGAATAAACACAAACGTGTCATCAGCTGCAGCTGTGGTGGGTAAAAACCAAACTGCTGCAACTGTTTTTTGGGGCTTTTTTTTTTTAAACCTCTGTGACATTTGCAAGAAATGAAAAGTAGGATATGTCACTTGTCATGTTTGTGCGTCGGCATTTCAATGTTGCCTTACCTTTCTAATCTCTGAAAAAGTCCTACCTCCACAACAGGAAATGTAATAGCTTGTATTTCAGAATGGAGTCCACTGACAGATGAAGGTGATAAAAAAGAAACACCAAGAATTCTGCCTTTTGTATGATGCCAGAAACCTAACGTCATGCAAGATGCCTGCCGAGCCTGCCAACACTGTTACACAATTGCACAACAGATGACAAAGGAGAAGAGTGGGAAGAGCAGGGCTATAGAATCCAAGCTTGCTAATTACTAGTTAGTCAGTCCTAATCTTAGCTTAACATGGAGATGAAACAATCGAACTGGAGTGGCTCTCTGCACAAGGCAAAATTCAAAGTTACTGCTCTCACTTGTAAAACCTATGGAGCTAGCATCCAGAGCGATAGGACAACTGCTGACACAGTGAAGGCAAGGTGGAGATTTGCAAAAAAAAAAATAATTCTGTTGAAACTCTGAGGAGGACAGGGTTCAACACATTCCTCCATAACAATAAGGAACAGGGATCAGCAGCCGTTCAGAACAGAAGTTAAACACCATTATCTCAGATTCACAGAATGTTCTGTCTAAACTGTTGTCCTGGGACTGTGTCTCACCTTGAACTTTTCTGTGTGTCCCTGAGAAAAACAAGCGATTAACATTTCGATGTCGTGTTGTTGCTCTATTGTTTACTGATGGCAGATCTAAATTAGTGGGTGAAGGCCTCATTAAAATGTTTCAAAAGCATATTTGGACATGTCCGTTCACTTTGAACATGTCTGTGTGTGTTCGTCAGCTGTAAGTATATGTCAGGGCAGACTGAGGGCCTGTCTCAGCTGGTGCCCTCTTTACATTTGGCGGCACACAGGTTTAGCTTGCTACTGCTTTCTTATTTTACCATCAAACAAACTTGTCAATTGTTTGTAACGATGAGTATCTGCACCTAATCTGAGCAAAAATGCCAACAGACTTAATCCTGTCTGTGTGACTCATGGTGGCGGGGATCATGTTTGGTGACAACAAGGCAACGGCCACAACACTTTCATGAAGCTGATGGCTCACAGAAGTCATTCAATGCACACTGTGTCCCATCAGCACTGCATAAAAGCAGACAATGTACACAGTTTAACACTACGATGAACTGAAGTGTATCACTGCATCACTGTCCTGAGGTCATTTAGAGTTCAGCTGATCTTTGGTGGGTAGCTCTGCTGTGGGGGAGCTCAGAACCAAGTGAATGTTTTTTCAACTCACTTCAGGACTAAATCACTATCAGATGGTGATTTATTCTTGAAGTGACCATATCTAAGATGATCTGATATTTGCATTATGCCAAGATACCTTTTGAATTCATGGCCTGCCAATGCATGCTGCCAGATTACAGAATCTCTCTCTGCGATTTTAGCTTTTACAGTGTTTTAGATTATTGAAAACGTTTGCTTAACCTTCAAATTAGTGCATGTCAAGGAAGCTGCTGTGCCTCCTCCTGCCAATAACATGTCTACCCACACTTGTCACCATTCGATTGTTTTCTGGCTGCTACAAACCACAGCATGTGGGCACTGCTGGTGAGTTGTTTTCATAAGTTATCCATTTTTATCTCGGACACTTCACCAAACATCTAACTCAATCAATTTAGGCAGTTTCCAGAAATCACACTCGGGTAATTAATCACAACTGCTCCAAATATCAACCACCATCAATCATGGGGAGAGTTTGACACCAGTGTGTCAAAAATGTGTGTGATTACTACTAATACTGACCCAGTAGTAGGTGCAAACATTTAGCAACTCACAACTAGTCAGCCTGTGTTTGTTGGAAACCAACAGAGGACAACATAAGACTTGATGGGAGAGGAGACCAACAGATGTTTCTTCTCCTCTCTTCCTAGAAACCAACTCTTCGCCCCGTTGTTCCCAGTTTTCTCAATGAGTTCTGTGTCCCCTCACTGTTCTGTACGACACTGCACTTTCCACTCCCAGTGGCGTCATTTTTGCAGAGTGACTCCATCCATAAATAAACTACCATCGTAAGCACTCTCCCCAATTGCAACAGACAGAAAAAGTGCAGGTTGTGTCCAGCGTTCACCTGACTGACCATTTTCTATCAAACATGTCAGGTTGTGGTCTTATTTTGCTCCTACTCCCAAATATCCGTGACATTTTTCGACAAGGTAGCCAAAAGTTTCAGCAACATGAAAAATACAGAAGGAAAAGAAGGTTACACATTGCCACTATAAACACCTATATTACTACAGGAACAGTTAAGCAGCATAAACTTGGTATGAACTGAGAACGTTGTTAAACCTACATCGGATGCAAAATGTACGATAACTAAGTATTTGAAGGAGACAAATGAGGGCTGAATAAACTGTGGATGACATGACAGTAGTCAATAACAGACCACATGATAGGTGTGTAAGCTTCGCTCTGTGTGAATACCACTTGAAACAACTTAGTTCACTTTCAAATTAATCCCCAACTTCACACGAAATGTATCTATCATGCCTGGATAGAAGCGAAGTTCACATTCTTATAGTTGGGATCAAAACATCAGTGTAAATTGTCCCAAGGGAGGAAATCCGATGCACAGTTCAGAAAACACTGAGCCCGTATGGAGGCGTCTGGAGGCTGAAGAATCCAGTCAGTGGCCTTGAACTGTTTTGCTGAACGAGATTACAGACCAAAGGCAATCATTAAAGGGATACCATCAAGTACTTGTCACACTTAGCAGTGAGGGAAAAAAAACTCAAGATAGTCTGAAGCAGCCTGTAAGCTTTGTGGTTCGTGGTCATCATTCTTCCCTGACATCAGTGGGTGTTTCAGGCTGAGAGGCGACGGTGACTGTCGTGTAGGGTGCCATGAGAAATGCAGTGACGAAACATCCTGAGGACACAGACGTTTGTAAGTAATGTTTCAGCAACAGGACAAAAAGTAATAAGTAATGTCCACAACAGCTACTTTTAACTGCTGGGAAAGAAATCAGTTGTGTGCAAGAGGCAGACTGACTTAAAATCTCTCCCTCCCTCCCTTGAACACGGCATCCACCTGGTCAGGGAGACGGAGTCACACATTAATGTTTCCATTGAAGGGAAAAGTATATTTTTGATTCAAGGGATTCTTCACTTTGCTCTTGTATCCCATGGATTGTGTTATTCTATACCGAGTTCACATAAAATATAGGCGTCTTACATTCGATAAAACGTTCTGAAAGTCAAATGTTTAAACATTAAATGATCAAAAGTTAACTAGTAACAGGATGTGCTATTATGTACAGTGCATGTTGCTGTTAACAAAGAAAACTCTGTGAAATATTTCACTTAGTTTTCATACAGCTGTAAGAAATTAACGATGTGTGTAATCTGTCCCAGTGTGCATGTGTGAACCATAGTGAACCAACGGACACATGCAGATGCATACGCTCTGAAATGTTCCCTCCCAATAAAAGCGGAACTCCCCTCCCATTGCTTATGACTTTCAAAGGAGGGCTGTGGTGAAACCGCTGCCTTGCCACATGTGGCATGTGCTATTCTTAAACTCCAACAGTTTGAGGGTGCAAGTGTAAAAACTTGCCCAACTGTAACAGGTTTTCTTACTACAATGACAAATAGTGACAGTACTGTTATTTCTTCTTCTTTTGGAAGACAAAGAAATTCTTTCTTTCATCACTTTTATCTGTGCCATCTGCAGCTGCAGATGATAATGGGGAAGGTAAGAGAGAAGGGGCATGGCCAAGGCCAATCCCTTGAGAGAAAAGACAGAAACAAGCCCCTCTCAAGAACAGGGTGTAGACGTATAAAGGGCAGCGAACCGAAATAGGACAGAAACTGTCCTCAATCCTTTAAAAAAAATAGCACTTTCTTGTCAACTTTCTCAATAGCAAACTGTCAATATTGGCTAAACTATACAAACAAAAAGCTATTTTGCAAGTGTTTGTGTGACTGTGTGGTAAACCCTCACCAAGGTAATGTGACTCTGTGGTACAGCTGGAGGCCAGAGGAGTCCGAGCTTTCACTAAGAGTTTTAGAAATATTAGGTTACGCCATCCAATTCAGAGTGCTGCCAGACTGCAAACATGAACAAAACGCCACAACGAGCTCTGGAAGTTTCAAAGTCAAACCCTCAAACTGCATATAGAAATAAAACAGTCAGGCAGATTCTGAAAGAAAATACTCTTATGTTGGTCATTGTTTTATTGGAATCTGACTGTGAGAAATAAAAAGCCAAAATATTTACCCAAGAGGAGAAGAAAAGGGGAATTGCTTATAGTGAAACACTACAGTGCAACGCCTTTGAATCCCTGAAATGCTGCAGCCTTTGTTTGTACATCATTTGGCTGTTTGTGTGTTTTTAAAGGTGCTGAAGAAAAGCAAACCTTTCAAGTTGTGTCTCAGTACTCTGTATTTGCATAAAGCCATGCTTTGAAAGCCTGTATGCTGACGGTCCATCTAAAGTCCACAGCTGCTGACTTGTAACTTGCACAGTGACCCTTTAGACCAGGACCCTGTAGTTTAACCCAGCTCTTCCTGAGTTCATCTCTAAACCAAATTGCAACATATTTTTCCTTATTTATAATTCGCGTTGGGGCACTATAAACTTCTACATGATATCTTAGAAGAATACTTGAGAAAAGGCTTTAAATGTCACGTTTGCTAACTTAATGTTTTTGTTAAAACAAAACTATCCAACACACACATCAGGTCTTGTCTTCCTGAAAACCTGCTGCTTTGAATACATTTGTTTTTCTTCATGCTAGTGTTTTCAGTTCTTTCACAGGTCTGATAAAACAGGCATTTTGAACTTTATAGAAACCTGTGATGCATATTTCCTGTCACTCAGAGTAATGACACGACTTGGTGCACATTTTCGTCATTCTAGTAACATTATAATTTCCTGTGTGCAGGGAGTGACACAGAGAATGAGCTACAAGTGTGGTCAAACTGGAAATACAAGTGGGTGTCGCTAAAATGTGTTTGTATGTCTGGGTAAGCTTAAGCATATTTACAGCAAACTTTATTTGGAAGATATCCATCAGGGAGACAACCGGACAGATTCAAACAAGGAAATGTGTCTAATGTTGTACAATAGTGCTTGCCTCCATTCACTATCACTTGCCTGATTCTTACTACATTTGAAGGGAAGTGTGAAATCCTGTCAGCAAAAACTTGTTGACTGATCTCTGACCCGAAAATTACACAGTGAGGTACAGGTTTCTTCGCCTGACTGGCTAAAAAACAAATGTTGGTATGTACCCTTTAGCCTATTTGTGCATGACTTTGCTTGGCTTACTTACTGACAATGCTGTGGATCTTGTGCACCTTTTGAAGCACCCAATACAATCTTTTCTGTGAATCTTATCTCCTCTTATTATCTTTTGGGTCGTCAGAGTGGACATATCTACTGAGTGGATCAGTTCCATGATAGTTTGTGGTAAAGAAAGTATTGCTTAATATGAGACATGAAATATTGTTGGGTCACGAGAAGAATGTCAAACATGCAGAGAAAGCAGACATGCTCTCAAAAAAAAGTCAAAGGCAGCGCTCCCTTCTCGACGGAGGGAGGGACCGGAAACGAGCAAAAGACTGTGATCTTCATGCACACAGCTGCACGACATGTCAGCTTTAGATGAACATGCAGCTACTGCAAATGTTTGGCTAACACCTTGTGACATATTGTCTAAATGTCTGAGGCTCAAAGAGAGAGAACAAATAACAATCCAAGAGTTGTAAAAAGGTAAACAAAGGTGTGTATAAACTGAATGAAAGGTCATAAAGCCACCAAGTCGAGTTTTTTCTTTGCCTTTTTTTCAAATCCAGATTACTGTTGTTTCTAAAAAGTGGACACAGATGTGAGCAAAAGGTGAACCAGGATTTGTGAGTTACCGAATTTTACCTTAGAATAGGTTTATGTTTTCAGCCATCAACACATAATTTCCTGTATCACAACCTGAGTGATTTCTGTGTGCTGGAGCTCACAGACCATACAGGCTTTAGCCAGATACAGAGCTGTGCATTGTAATAAGATAAGAAAGGACAGGTGGCCTAGTGATCAGGTGCCAGACTGCCTGCCTGCTTTAGATCTGAGCTGAAGCTGACCGTGTGTCAACTACGGCTATCCTTGTTTCTTTCTACAAACAGCCGAGGAACAGAACAGAACTGAAAAGTAATTTGTTCCACTTGCCAGACAAAATCACTCACAACATCAAACTGCTGAACTGTTTAACAACTCATTTAATACACAGGCAGCCTGCACCTCCAACAAGCCCTGGTCAATGACATCAATTGTGCTTTAGATCTCCTGCTACACCAAACAACGAGGCATGTGCAAAAGACTTTACGTGTCCAATCAGTATCTGAACATTACTCAGCTTTTATTAGCTGCATTCCTGCATCGCCAAAAACTTGACACAATTTATTGTCACATCTGTTTAAAACGTGAAGTTTAACCACACTCTCATAGCTGACACAACACACACAAACATAGATTAAAAGTTTGTAAAAAGAATTAAATTGCCCTTTCACCTAAATCACTGGCGCTGTCTCACTCTTACCTTGCAGCTGTTTGAATCTTCCTTCCAGGATGTTAGAATATTGCACCTGGTTAACAAATGCTGCTGGAGACAAACAGGGTTCTCTCTCCCTCTGTTCCCATTCCATGGTCTTTCCTTATCAATCTCTCTGCTGGATGTTCCTCTCAGACACAGAATGAATGGGAATTCGCCGACATAGCACAAAAAGGCAACACTTGGGGGGGGGGGGGGGTATCAAATCCTTTAAAAAGGTGAAAGGTTGTCTTGAAGCTTTGAATATCCAAAATATGTTGGTCCTCTTTAGATTTCCCGCTGTGCCTCAGTCAGGCCTGAAACAAGCATGAAAGTGTTGCCGCCTGTTCTTCACTTCATTCACTGTACGTCCCACCTCGTCCAATGAAAGCACCGTAGCAGAGGCAAGGGTGGAATTTTTTTCTGAGAAAAAGTTTCAAACAAAACTGCAGAACAAAATGTTCTCTTGTTTCATTCCCTTCACCGCTCTCGTGGCCTCCTCCGTGGCTGTGGCGAAGAAACTCTGGGTATTCCTTTCCTCCAAACTCTCAGCATGCATTTAGTGGAGCAGAGCAGAGCAGAGCGAGCTAACCGGCCATGGTCGGATAGCTGTGTAAACAAAGCCTGCTGTGCCTTCTGAAAATCATGTCATTTGCATAAGGTGTGTTTGAGGGAGGAGCAGAAGGAGAGAACATGGTGGTATGGTGAGAGGAGGGAGGAGGTGTCGTGGTGGACTAAACCATTAGAGTCCTTTGCTCAGAGAAGCTCGAGGTGGATTATCCAACTCCACCTTAATTCCAGGGAGCACTGGGGTGTGGCCTGCCAAGAAGGTGCATCACCCGAGTCCCAATCACATCGCATGCTATTATCTCACTGCGGTTTCTTCTTACTTCTGTCACTCTGAGGCAACACTTGATCTGCCCTTTCCTTTACTCAGGGGCTCGCTTCATATCTGAGCCGTTTATACAGGAAGGAAGTTGTAGAGAAAGTCTCTGAAACTCGCGATGTTTCTCAACAACAATTCAAATTGTCAGCCAGCCTATCCGTTTGTCAGAAATAAACTTAGGAGCTGGAATGAGTCGTCAACTTTGAAAACAGTTTTGGAGCCATTTATTGTTTTTTTAACGACTTTTATGCATTTACTAGTTTGAAAAGAGGGCATGGAAACAATTTCATGCATGTTCTGTGAAGGGACAACACCTACTGATTTTTCCATTGTTAATGTGATCTTTCCCACTCTAAGTGGTTGTTTGAAAAGATTGGAGGAAACTGCTGAGAGTTTACTACTGCAAATGAGTATTTGCCTCTGTCTTTCAGCAGCAGAACATCCATTTCATAGCAACAGTAATTACAGCTTTTTGATGCCAACTTTGCATTCCCAAGCAAGCATTTGTGAACTTTACCTTCATCACTGTGTGCTGTGATGCAACACCACGGAAGCCATTTTTTCCAAGTATAATTTGCACTAAGTGTTGTCAGTGCATATTTTCAAAGGGGAAATCACACCAAGTCAAAATTTTACCATTTCTCAAAAGGTATAAAAACATCTGAGGCCAAGTTAGAGGATACTTACTTTCAGTGATAAACACAGCGAGGAGTGGGGTGATGGCCTTTTTTACGTGTGGTCAGAGGGCAACGGTGTAAAAGTGTCCATTTTTTTGTGATCAGTGTTTGTCCCAATGAGCTGGCAGCATCTGGATGGGCCTCATTAGAGGACCACATGGCCCGAGGCTTCAGTGACTGGGTGTTTATGGGGGAACACTGGACTAATGAGGACTCACTTCCTCCTGAGGAACAGATGCTAAACTACGGCCCCATGCAGTGACAAACCTAGTAAACCACAATGATGCTCACTTAGGACACCATTGATCATATCTCAAGTATCATATCATCTTTTATGAAGTGTACAGATATTACGTGCATGTTATAGTGTGGTAGCTTCCTCCCTTTGTGCAAGACATGAATCATTTGGATACAGTCATCAGTGAACAAACCTAAATAGAGAGAAATCAAGCACAGGGAACTGTGGGAGAAACTCTCTCATTGACTACCTTGGAAATAATGAGGATTAATGATGACTTGGTGTGCTGAATGAACCCAAATGAGACAGTGGAAAAGATAGAAGCCACCAGGGGAGCGAGAACTATCAGAGGGGGTGAAAAAAGAGATCTGCTGTTGAGAATGTAAATTTGATCCTTCTCACCACTCTACCCTTCCTTTGGACCCACGGGAGGACAGAAGGCTGGACCACACTGAGTAAATATGTGATCTGAAGAAAAAACTCCCTGGAGCAAGTGGGGCTGATTTCTCCTGGGGTTGTACCAGCCGCTGAAGCCTGAGCCCCAGAATCTGTTCAATCAAATTCACCCTGTTTCCTTTTTCCCCCTGTCTCTTCCAACGCCTTCAAATCCAACAAATCTGCACAAATGAAAAACTGTTTGTGAAGCAGGATTTTGCTTTTTGTGATTGAATGGTAATTACAATGATTTGGATACAAGGAAATTCTTCAGTTGTGAAGCAGGTTGCATGTACCCATGTAAAGAAAAAAAAGATCAAAAGTTACGGTAGATGTTTAAAAAAGTGGCAACACAAAACCGCACTCATGTTAAGATGTTTTTAGCAGACATGGAACGGTTGAGCAACAGCATGTTGGTGAGAAGCGTAAGTCGGCAGCACCTTCCAAACTCCAGAAGGACTTGACATTTAGGGATGCGTTGTAAAAGGTGGGCTGGAGCTAAGCCTGGGGGAAATAGCTGCTGTAGCACGTTAAAGAATGTGCACATCAAGTCAGCACTTGTTAAACCGAGAGGCGATCGTGGGTCTTCAAATAAAAAAAAGGTGCACACGTGTACTCCTTCACACACACTCTTAAACAAGCAGTATCATTGCATACATTAGATTATAACAAAACGCAGGACTGAATAACTAACACCCTCAAATTAAACATCATTTGTTTATCTTATTTATTTGTTTTCTGCATGATTCTATCTCGTAAGAATACCAAACTTTATGTTTTCACATGAATGAAGCTGTATTTAATGGTGAAATAAAGTTCATTTTTCA
>JAUESE010000008.1:7927872-7940084 GCA_032274725.1 Malacoctenus triangulatus
GAACGTCTTTTAGGGCCCCGTGGAAGCACGTGACCGACGCCATACTTGTAGTACCGCAGTTTGACCAGCGTGTCTCCTTTGCTTCTCAATCGGCGGCGCATCCTGGGCGTTTGGCCCCGCCCTTTGACTCACCCAGTTCAGATGTGTTTTTTTTCTGTTAATGGTTTGTTTATGACGCGCTCCACTGGTTCCGCTAGTTTGACAGCTAAATTAAGTGTGCGTTGTTGTGAGAAATACAAGCAAACCGTTGCTGTTTTCATGATCGGTGCTCAGATGTCAGCGAGACAGCTTTAACAGTGACAGAAGGCTAGTTAGCATTAGTTGCTGCTTGTAGCCGCTCGAACAGTATTACATCTGTTAGCCTCTCAGTTGGCTAGCATATTGTAGCGTTATGGCGTGACGTTGGACTGAAACTACTTGACGACGGCCGGACCGAGCTTTCGAAACTCCACCGTTATATCGCAAAGGCAGCGGGCACCGAGGCGGGCATACATGTATGATACCTGAGCTCCAAGCAGGGTGGGCTCTACTCCAGCTGCCTGGCGACCAAGTTGGACTGACGAGAGAGCTAATTTGACGTTAGCATGGCGTCAGACACAAGTGACACCGAGGAATTTTATGATGCTCCAGAGGACGTGAATTTCACCCCATCTCCCAAAGTGTAAGAGAATTGTATTTAATCAATTTGCTCGCAATTCAATTGACATGAATATTAGTGCTTTGCGGCGTGTTGCAGAGCATGTCTCTTGTAGCGAATAGTGTCGGATAACTTTGCAATAAAAGCGGAATTAACTCAGCATCTTCTGAAGCCAAATTGTGAGTGAGATGGATGGAACTGCGTTAGTTTAGTTTCTGTTTCTGTGTAGGAATTGTGTCGTGCAGTGTTTGTGCACCAGCTGTTTCTTGGGAGTTTAGGGAGAGTTCGAGCCAACACAAGAAGTCACATGATGTTATTCCTGAGATGTGGGGACAGTGGGATGAGGAACAGGTTCCCTCCGAGAGCTGAGTGTGCACATTGGCAGTTTTCTAATAGAAACACTGTTTGTTGTAACACAAAGGGAAAGCTTCAACTGACTGCAGCCATGGACTGCACAGACAGGAAGGCACTGCTGCTTGCACGGGAGAGTCTGGCCACACAGTGTCAGAGTTAACCAATGTACTACGATGACTCACACTAACTCATTGCATTAAACTGAGCTTTTTATTGCTCGAAAGGATTGGTTAGGACATCCTGTGAGTATCATTAAATCCTCAAGTCATAGCTTTTCTATGTATATCAATTTTTCTATTCATTAATCATGGGATTTTCTCCTGCTTGAGCACTGTCACGACATTTATCTTATCACTGAGTTGGAAGGGTTAGGGTGTAGTGACTGAAGGCCTCGAATGATCATTGTTTTCAATATTAAAACCACACAATTTACACAAACGACTGAAGCTCCCAAGCAGATCTAATAACAACAGTAGAAAGTTGTTTGCTTTGCATAGGTTACATGTTTATATCTATATGTAGAGTTTCACTTTATTCCTCTGCTCTGTCTCTGTGCTTTTTCTAGGTCACCTGCAAAGTTTGTCATTCCTTCCCCAAAGGTATGTTTGTCTTTGACCCAAACGCTGTTCAAACAAGGAAGCGTGTGTTGTCCTTGGAGTGGTCGTTGAAATGATTCTCCCAACTTCAGTTAGAAAGTGACCAAAGCTTGAAAATTTGGTTTAAGTACCTAATACTCTGCATCACTATTGAAACTGGGATTTGTATTTTTACTTTTCACTCACTAAACATTGTAGAGTTACTGTGGTTTTATGACAAAAAAGTTGTGTTAGCTCGCTAGATTTTTTTTACTTTGCAAAATGATAATCTTAATAGGATTTGTAATTTTCCTGCAGAGAATCGTTATTTTGAGATGTTCTCTGAGCAAAATAATGATTTTCCTGCAAAAAAAAAGAAAGAAATTGCATCATGGGTCAATGTGAAATTGACACAAAGACCTTTATAACCTTTCGTATTGATTTGTCTGTGAGTTTGACTTCTTGTTTAAAGAACTGCAGCTGGTGAGGGTAGGGCAGATAAAAGATTAACGGAATGACAAATGTCCTCATGGCATATTTATTCAGTGAGATGCTGTTATGTTTTGTGTTTCATATTTTTCTGTGTCTAAATGTTACCAAATGTGTGCGATTTTGGCCAAAATGTGTTTTATTGTTTTCCGAGCAGCTTTCGCAGAGATCAGTGAATGCTGCTCACGAGGTGACTGCTGGAGTGGCTCCTTCTGACTCTCAGCAAGATGATCCACTGCAGGTATGCTTTTCCCTCTGGCTTTTTTTTGCAGGCCTCCCAATGTTAAACCTGACAAATTAATTGCATAACGAACTAGATAACTGGACATAGTCCATTTTTTACGACTGATTTGACCACAAACACATAGTGAACAGTTTCTGAATGCTTCTCTCGTTTCCTCTTCCCTGTAGATCATTGATAGCATCATTGAAGAGAGTCAAAAAGGAAGTGCGGCCGATGTCGGTGCGGTGGCTCAGCTTTTAGATCAACTGCACGTCGATGTGCGAGCAGAGCCGGAGTCGAAAGAAGAGGATGGCGCTGAGGGAGTTCCTGCCGAGTCGGCAGCATCAGCTGTGGAACGTCAGCCGGCGGAGACATCAGAGGAACCACAGAACGGCGCTGCACCGGACAGAGACAGAGGTGCTTCTCTGCCCGAGCCCGCCGATCTACCGGGGCCGTCGGTCGCTTCGAGAGAGCGGATGCAGCCCCCAGACATCACCAGCACCATCGGACAGAGTCAGCCCAGCAGGCCCGTCGGCGCTGCAGAGGGCGAGCAGGACCAGGGACCTGCAGACCTCTTGGACCAGGTCCCCCTGACGGACCGGTTGCCTGATTCGGACCCTTCCGGGCCCCTGAAACCGCCGCAGCAATTCACAGTGGAACCAGACATTGTTGCCAGCACAAAGAAGCCCCCTCCCTCACGGCCGCCCCCTCCCAGTGGAGGTCCTCCACCAAGACCTCCTCCACCTGCCTGGCAGAGCTTGCCTTCGCGGAAGTCACAGGACTGCCTGAGGCCCATTGCCCTGGAAGGTGAAGAAAAGTGACCGCTATTAATGGCCCAGAGAGCTGTGAGGACTTGAGGAACAGTTTCAGGCTTTAACTTTGACGCAAATATTACTACAGCTAATAAGCAAGTAGATAGTGTAAGAAGGAATAGTCCCATAATAGACTGTTATTCACTTCACAGTTCAATCGGCGTATGTTTGAGGCTTAATTTAGTAGCATATCTACCAATTACTTATCTTCTCCATGTTTAAGGTCTTACTCAACACTGTACAAGCATCAAGACAGAATGCCTGTCATTCTTTTCATAGGCAGTCATCACATTTCCAAACTCTGCTCTCACATTTCAGCCAGTCTGAGATCAAGTCTTGCGTGTGTTTGTCCAGTGTCTGCAGTGGGCTCGGTCAGCGTTGACCCTCTGGAGCCCTCCGGCCTGGTGTCTCCCAGTAGCACAGTGAGGAGCCTAACCAAAGAGCTGCAGCATTCCTTGGATCTGGCCAGTGCGACCAGCGGGGACAAGGTGGTGACGGCACAGGTCAGTGAGACCACAGGCCACACCTCCTCTTGGCCTGTTCGCCCACACTCGCTCAAGATTGTCCAGTGAGCTGATGGCTTGTTTTGTTTAGGAAAACGAGGATGAACAGGCCTCATGTCAGAGTGAAGGACAAACGTCAGGCCCTCAACGTCCTCGGTCGAACTCCGGTAGAGAACTGACAGACGAAGTAAGAATACTTCTGCGTTGTTTTTTTGGGCGGGTGGGCTTAAGTCAAAGTCAACAGTTTTCTTCAACAAAAGGATTTTCATGTGTGATCCTGAAAATAGGAAATTTTGGCGAGTGTGATGATCAAGAATTTAGACACTGGGGAAGAGATCCCTCTGATCCAGGCAGAGGAGAAACTTCCCACTGGGATCAACCCCTTGACTCTGCACATCATGAGGAGGACCAAGGAGTACATCACGTACGTTTTAGCTGTAGAATCTTTCAATATCTACTTCACAAAGCAGCAGTTTTCTAACACCCAAAAAGAAGTTTTTTTTCTTGAGGAAGCTGACATGTTGTTGTTTTTTTCCCCTCCCAGGAACGATGCTGCACAGTCAGATGATGATGACAAATCTCAGCCTCCGCTGGCAGACACAGACGGAGGCAAACTCAAACAGAAAACGTACAAGACTCGTAATCAGTGCGCTTGTTTTTTCTTTTTCTTGTCACCATAAATCCAAATATAGACTATTTGTTGTTTCCTAACAGAACTCAGTTGAAAAAGTTCTTGGGCAAGTCTGTGAAAAAGGCCAAGCATCTTGCTGAGGAGTACGGAGAGAAGGCCGTCAACAAAGTGAAAAGCGTGCGTGATGAAGGTAAAAATGCGGCCATTTAAAGTGGTTGTGCTGATGTCAGTGTGTCATTTAAAATATTTGATACTTTGATTGTGACCTGTTGTCAAAGTCTCTACAAACATGCTTTTGAAATAATGAAGCACATGCTGCTGCAGCTGCAAATAGTTCAATCATTTCAGTGAGCCTTTTGCTCTTCCTTTGTGCTCAGTGTTCCATACGGACCCAGACGACCCGTCATCCAGTGACGATGAGGGGATGCCCTACACCAGGCCGGCCAAGTTCAAGGCGGCGCACAGCTTCAAGGGTCCTTTCGACTTCGATCAGATTAAGGTCGTGCAGGACCTGAGCGGGGAGCACATGGTGAGCTCTTGTTTTTCTAATCCTGTCGTATTTCTTTTTTGGGTCACTGAGGTTTTTTTCTTTGAGATATGAAAGTGTGTTTCAGCAGGTTTGTGCTTCTTTCTCTCTCTCAGGGGGCCGTTTGGACGATGAAGTTCTCCCACTGTGGGAGGCTGCTGGCAACAGCCGGACAAGATAACGTTGTTCGCATATGGGTGTTAAAAACAGCTTTCGATTACTTCAATAACATGCGAATAAAATACAACACAGAAGGTAAATTTATCGGCCTCTCTGAGTTATTTCTTTTGTTGTTCACTGGTGATTTTTGTTCCCTGGATGTTCAGCCCTGTTCTTCTTTTTGTTGTGACTTCTCTAGGTCGAGTTTCACCTTCTCCATCTCAAGAAAGTTTATGTTCCTCTAAATCTGACACCGATCCTGGGGTGAGTGAATCTGGAGCTCTGCACTGTGCAAGATGGACTGAAATGGAAAAACAAAATGATTTAAACTACGGAAGACTTTAAACCTTTAAGCATCATGACGAGGATGAAAGAAAATGACAAAATTGTGGTTGCAAACGCTAAATGTCAACTGTTTGAAGCAGTATTGAAGCAAACATGACTGAACTGGTTTCAGCTCAGCCATTGGTCATTGAAAAAAGAAGTGTAGATTTTATCTACGAAGGTAGGGACTCAATGCGAGTGTTGCAAGTGGTCTGTTTTTTTCTGAGTGGTCTCACTTGTATTTCAGGCATGTTGTGTTCCAGAAGACCCCGAAACAGAGGACAGAAATGCCCCTTTTCGTCAAGTCCCATTCTGCAAGTACAAGGGTCACACAGCTGATCTGTTAGACTTGTCCTGGTCAAAGGTGACCATCTCATTATCATCGTTATTGTCTGTTTAATTCTGTCCCCCCTCTTCTTGTATGTTTCCGGGGGTAATCACCTTTTTCTTTCCGTATCACCCAGAACTTTTTCCTGCTGTCGTCCTCCATGGACAAAACGGTGCGACTGTGGCACATATCCAGGAGAGAGTGTCTCTGCTGCTTTCAGCACATCGATTTTGTCACAGCCATCGCTTTCCACCCCAGAGTGAGTCGAGTCACCTTGCATTACTCTTTCCAGCCAAAGTCGGACGGCTATTAATTCTGGCTCCCGGTCCGTATTTATAGTAACGATTTCTTCTCGTTTCGCAGGACGACAGATACTTTTTGAGCGGCTCACTGGATGGGAAACTACGACTGTGGAACATCCCGGATAAAAAGGTGGCTCTGTGGAACGAGGTGGATGGCCAAACGCGGCTCATCACTGCTGCAAACTTTTGCCAAAACGGGAAGTATGCCGTCATCGGCACATATGACGGCCGCTGCATCTTCTATGACACAGAGGTATCTGTTTTGGCTACTTTCTGCTTATGGAGGCTTTAATTAGTCATTCATATAAATGTTGAACCTTTTTATTTTCCATCTCTCAGCGTCTCAAATACCACACTCAAATCCATGTGAGGTCAACCAGAGGCAGGAACAAAGTTGGGCGCAAAATAACCGGCATTGAACCTCTGCCAGGAGAGAATAAGGTACCGACCGACCTTCAAAGCGAACCCGGCCGTGTGGCTGACGTCTCTGTAATGAAGCAGCGCTATTCCAGTCAGACTCAGTGAATGCTGAAACTATCCCCACAGATTTTGGTGACGTCGAACGATTCCCGCATTCGACTTTATGACCTGAGGGACTTGTCTCTGTCCATGAAGTACAAGGGCTACGTCAACAGCAGCAGCCAGATCAAGGCCAGCTTCAGGTGAGAGGGCGGCAAGATTTCAGAGTGACGTCCATGAAAAGCAAAAAGTTGGTGTTTCTGGATCTGAGATTCAAACACGTCTCTGACAACATAATCTTATACTTTGTGTTGTGAACCTGTAGCCATGACTACTCCTTCATCGTTAGTGGCTCAGAAGATAAATACGTGTACATCTGGAGCACTTACCACGACTTGAGCAAATTCACGTCTGTACGACGGGACCGCAACGACTTCTGGGAAGGGATTAAAGGTGAGTGCAGTCAACGTGTCACGATTAGCATTCAGTGTCATGCTGTGTCCCAGTAGTCTGAGAACTTTGCTACCTCGCAAGGTAAGAACAGATCAATCAGATTGCTAAACTGATTATTAAGCTTTCAGAATTAAAGCAAGGAGCAGTTTCTCCAAGTGTTAGACTGTGTCTTGTTTTCATTTGATGCAATAAACTAATGTTCCCATAACTTCCAAAGTCTCTGTCATCTCCCCAAAGTAGATGCGTCACAAGTTTACTTTTTCAAATTGGTTCAAACTTCTGGGGACACGTGTGGCACTTTGAGTATCGACATCCCATCACTTTGTCCCTCATGACTGACTAAGTTGTTGTTTGTCTTTCAGCACACAACGCGGTGGTCACCTCAGCTGTTTTCGCACCCCACCCAAACCTCATTGTTCCGCAGGAAGCTGGAGCTGAGAAACCAGAAGCAGAGTGCAAGAGCCTGGATTCCACCGACTCTGAAACGATACCCTCAGGTTTGTCCGCCCGCCTCCGTTCGTTGGACAAAAATGTTGTGACACAGACGCTGTCGTCTCATTGCTGTCAAACTGTGTTGTTTGCAGGAGCCCTTAAGACGGATCACACAGAGGTTCTTCTCTCTGCTGACTTCACTGGAGCCATCAAAGTTTTCATCAACGTGAAAAAGTACTGAGCACTTCAGAGACTCCTCAGCTCTTGTCTGACTGTCGGAAACACGTTCTGGGGATGCAGGACAACCTGTCGGACGCCTTCACGGTCACTCAACTACTGAGAGGTCGTAATTGAGAGGAAGCTGTCTGCAGCCTTTCCAGGAGAACAGGGACCTAAACTGAAAGATGAGGGAATAGGTGGAAGCCATGGACTCTTATCGACAGACAGGGTGAGACGTCCTGTCGCACTTCTATTTTTTACCTTTCATACCAAGCTACTGTGAACGGTTTGGCATCGAAAAAAAGGGGGAACTGGAAATTTCTGCGTGCAGTTTGAGCTGAAATAAATCTGCTCAGATGCGTTTAACGTCACGGTTCGACCCGAGTGTAGCTAAGCAGCTGTTGCTAACTGTGTGGACATCAAGCTTTTTTGGCTCCGGCGTGTCAGATAAACTTAATTCTCCGTAGTGACGCCAGACACGCGTCGACTTTTTTCGTGGTTCTGCTTTCAGGTTTGTAACCATTTGTCTGGAAATCAAGGTGGATTGAAACGTCGTTCACACATTCTTTGTGCCTACAGAATCTAGATCGCTTTTTCTAAATCCAACTAGTGAAGCGTTCCACTAAAGATAACAATTTTCCTGCAATTAACAGCAAATCCATGGTTCAGGAGTTGTGTCTACTGTTACTAATGAGCAGAGCTGGATATCTTAATTTTTTTTTTTTTTCAGAAACAATCCTGGCTCTTAAGTACTTTTGATACACGTCTTTGTTGAATGAAAGCACATTCATTATAATACTGTAGATTTTCCTGTGTAACATTGCGTACCTACTGCTTTTGTAAACAAATTGATGCTCTTACTTTCCTCAGTAAAAAAGAAATCCACACGAACCAAACGAGTGCTCAGTTGAAACCTTTTTCTGACTGAATTCAGCAGAGTCACAGAAAGCACAAAAAATTCAGATGCTTTTATGCTTTTGGACATGTTCACCACACATGCAGATCCATCACAATCTGTGATTTATTAAGTGTCATAACTTTGCAGCAACATTTGCGGTTACTATCTTAAAAACAAAACAGAACAAAAATATATATATAATTAGTTACAGTGTTCAAACATCTTCATAGAAAAGAGTGCTGAATCTTGCATGGAGAGTGGGAGTTGGAACCAGGTAGACTGACGAATGTTCAGAAGAGCTCTGCGGAGGTGCTTTGTGGAGTACATTGTCACCAGCAGCAGGCCGACACAGCGTAAGTACATGATGAGGATGAGGTGGTCCCGGCTGTCGGTCAGTGTTTGCTCTTCTTCGCCTTCCTGTGGGAGCGATGCGGTGACCGGGACCTGGACTTCTTCTGGACCGGAGGCGGCGATTGCGATCGCTTGGACCGTTTGGGAGACTTATTCCTGCAAAACACGGAAAATGTGAAGGAGTGAACCGCAGAGTGACGAGGACGTGTGGTGATGCAACAGCTGTTCCACTTGCTTGAGGGGAGAGATGCTTCTGGATTCACGGGACTGGTCACCGCTCCGTTTTCTGTCGCCGTCTTCATTCCTCCGGCTTCTTTCTTTGTTCTTTCTGTCTTCCTTTGACCGTTCTTTGGACTTGGTGGCTGATCGCTCATTCTTTTCTTTATCTTTTTGAAACTCCTACAGCACACAGAAAACAACAGGGTTGGATGCGTGCTTTGAAATCACTGCTTGGGAAGTTAAAAAACACACTAAAATACTAAAATGAAAGACCTGTGAAGAGGTGCATTTAAAAAAAAGTTCATGTAAACTGCACATCATCCAAGCTGCACAAAATTTAGTGCAGCTAAACCTTCTTCCCTGTAGATGGCGCACTTTTAACATCTGCGTACAGTGACAGGATTATGAGGAGATTGTCCCTGGGCTCACCTTCTGCAGCAGCTTGTTTCTGTAGTGCTCCACTTGTTGCTGTATGCTCATGCCAGACTTCCTCACCCGTTTCCCAGATTCCAGCTCATCCTGGATCTTCATGACCCTCACCTGTGACCCACATACCAGTTAGTTCTGCATAATTCTCACCTGTAACTCGAAACATCACAACAGTGGAAGAGAAATCTAAGTGGGGAGCCAAATGTAGTGTGGTGAAGGAGGATCAGAAGTCACTGGTAACGGCTGTCCTGTCAAATGGATCCGACATAACGATGCTTTTGAAAATCCTGCACTTGCCTCCAGCTCCCTCAGCTTCTTCCTTTTGCTCTCAGACATTTGAAAACTTCGGAGCGAGCTTTGGAAACCTGCGCTGTCATAGTTACAGGACTCCTCGCTGCTGTCACTCTCGGAGTCTTCATCTCCATCCTGTGAGTTGCCACTTAGAAGAAGGAAGAACGATGAATTTTTGAACCGAGTCAGCATCGCTCCCGCAGACGTTTGATACGCTGAAACACACTTCGGAGGGCCTCACCTGATGTTCACCTCATCTTCACTCTCCTGCTCCACAACAGCGTCCCATTTAGACTCTGTTTTAACTGAGAGAGAAAAGCGGAACAATGAGCAGGAGCACAGAGAAGCTCGGTGACTGAACTCTTCACGACTTGTCTCACCTTGAGGGAACGTCTCGCTGTCTCCCGTCTTCTCCCACTTGGATAAAGGCACTCTGGATAGAGCAGCGTTGCTCTCGTCTACTGTGAAGACAAAAGGGCATCTGGGTGAGGACAGGGACACAGCAGGATCTCAGTTTGGTTCACTTGTTGAAGTTGATGTCAACGGTCCCTTGCTGGGTGATTTGCAGGTAATAATCATATGCAAATAAAGAGTGTCCAGTCAGCTCTCTCAGCACATGGGCAGGTAGGTCAGAGTATTGATGTAAGAGGCATTCATGAACAGATAACTGACATGAAGCAATGACCTCTAGGATAAAAGTATGTGCTGTTTAAATGAGAGGGGCTCACAGGGCATTCCATCGATGTCATCGATGGCGGCCCCTAAAGGAACGCCGTCGATGTCATCCACGGGGGCTCCATCCAGTGGGTCCCAGCCCAGAGGGCAGCCGTCGAGGTCCTCTCCTGAACCTCGGTCCAAAGGTACCCCGTCAATGGTTGTGCTGTCCAGAGGAGCGCCGTCAAGATCGCCAGACGCTTCCTACAAGAAAAAACCAGACCACATCTCAGCCTAAAGCCTTGAAAACAGGCATTTCATTCTGTAATAGGAAGATTTCTATTCAGCTTGCCTCCTCTGTGTCTGTCAGCTCCTCTCCTGCTTTGGCGTAGCCCAGAAAGATATTCTGAAGGTGGATGAGATATGACTCTGGGTATATGGCCCAGTCCTCCCAGGCTCTAAAACAGACCATAACCTTTTGCTGTGGAAACAGTACATGAAAGTCAATTGGTGTTTGTTGCTGTCCTCTTGATAAACATCCTCATATCCGGAAAAATGAACTGCCTGTTTACCTTGAACTGTTCAGCCTGCAGCCGGGCTTGTATGTTTTTGTGTGCTGCGTTAAGGTCTCCAAATATCTGCGTTAGCTTGCTTTCAAAACTAAAAAGAGAAACACTTTAGCACCGACAGAGTGGAACTCAAATCTGAGAGTGTCTGAGTGGAACAGATGTTGAGATGTTCTTACTATTTGCGATAATACGATGCACCGGCAACTTTGGCACACGAGTTGTGCAGGACGTCGGATACGAGATACAATAGAGCAATCTGTGGGGTCGACACCAAAAAATGTAAAAAAGACCGGAATGATAAGAAGGGTTCAGTTGTTCTCTGAAGAAACGAGAGAGACTTACTTTTTTTTGGAGGGGCGTCTGCAGTAAAGAGAAGGAATCTGTAATGTGTCCCACGACTTCCTCGGCTGCGTCGGCTCGGTCGAGACAGAACAGCATGGCGTTGGCGACGTCCTCCCTGCTGGGAGTGAGCTCTTTGAGCAGAGTCTCCAGTCTCTGTTTGTGCCTGGACGAGGGAAGAGGGGACGCTCAACTCCACTGACGCTCTGAGCACGGACATCGCAACACGCGCCGGACGGACTTACTCAGCTCGGAGCTGCCCTTTCTTCACTTCCTCCTCTGGAGACGCGGCGTCCTCGACATCCTCTCTGTCGTCAGCTCTCTCCGAGTAGTTGTTCAGCATGGGGGGTCTCCACACCGAGCCCCCCCGGAACATGCGAAAGTCTGACGTCTTCCAATCTGTCGGAGACTCTCCCTGGAACACAAGTCATTTCATTTATACTCTGTGCTAACAGCTATTTGCAGTGGAATACATCTGCATGACACATCGGTGACAAACCTGGAGGATTGAGAAGAGTTTCCAGCGATAGTAAACATGATTCTGACTTTTGTTGTCGAAAAGGAACCTGAGAAAAAACAAAGAAAGTGTAAAATAAACACACGCTCATCCTCCAACATCACATGGGACAGACAGAGCTGTGCACCCACCTGTAATCGGGATTGTTTTTCTCCTTGCTCATTATTATGGCTTCGAACACGGGACCTTCACGCACCACAAACTCTACCATCCTGTGGATAAGGAACAAAAGGTTCCTGTGGAGACAGAGAGCCTGATCAGACGGGGTTCACTGTCCGTGCACACTCAGCTCTCCGAGATCTGTTCACAGCGAATTAATGGCCTGAGAATGCCGGCTGTTTCCAACCTTTATTATTTTAGATAGAATAAATAAATGACCACAAGTTACGACTGCACTGCTGCTGCTTTTTACAAAAGACGTGTCAGTGTAGATTAATAACCTGGGCTCACTGTGTTCACATCAGAGGTGAAAGAAACGACACAAATCAGAATATTTGGTAATAAACCAAAATGGATTTT
>JAUESE010000008.1:8144192-8155049 GCA_032274725.1 Malacoctenus triangulatus
CACACACACACACACACACACACACACACACACACACACACACACACACACACACACACACACACACACACAGGTTCTCCACACTTGAATGCACACAGGAATGCGAGGGGGAATGACAAAACTCACCCGAATCCTGAAAAACTTGGTCGGCCTGGTCTGCTCTCTGCCCAACAGCAGCCCTAATGAATGGCCATTCAGGCTGGCAGACAAAGCTGAGGCAGGGTTCAAACTATACGGTGGGGGTCAAAGGTCGCTCAAAGCACTGACAGAAGTAGAAACCAGAGATGAATGCCCGTCTCTCTCTCTCTCTCTCTCTCTCTCTCTCTCTCTCTCTCTCTCTCTCTGTCACTGAATCTCGCCGCCACTGAGATTCATGCTCACTCAAAAAAACAAAACGCAGCGTCGGGTGAACACCCCCCCCCCCCTCCAAAAAACCTGAACATGCTTACAGTTACATTTACTCATTGTTTTTTATCTCCACCTCTGAGACTCTGTGCTGGTCTGTACTTTGTGGGCCACATGAGAGCCGCGGCAGCAAGAGGAACAAGTCAGTAACACGGAGATAATCAAAGAACATTAATCAATGTACCCAAACACATTGTGAAGCGCTGGCAGCTTAGCCTGGTTACAACGTTTTTAGACAGAAGAGAGAGAGAGAGAGAGAGAGAGAGAGAGAGAGAGAGAGAGGGAGAGAGAGGGGAGGAAAAAAGTGAGTATGAGGGAGCGAGTTTTAAGCTTATGCAGTGCTATGAGCCGCTCACAGCCCAAGGCACAAGGAGAAGAAAAGAACATCTCTCCATGATTAAAAGGGTTGAGGACCAGGAAGGGAAACATAGGAGAGGACGAGCTGGGCGCCCTCAGGGATAAAGGCTCTCTGGAGAGACACAAGGCGAGAGGAAAGGCTGCGAGGAGGCAACGCTGGGAAAAGCGAACCGTGAGGGGGGGGGGTGGAGTGAAACTTAAATCTTGGCCTTGCAGCCTCTCAATTCTCTCTCATTATTGTAAAACGGGGCGACGGGATAGATGAGAGGCATGTTTGCAACGAGAGCCACAAAAAAGACAGAAAAATTACCCGTTGGACTTCTTTTTTTTTCCTTTCATGATCTGAGACAGTTCCAGCAAAACATTATCCAACCAAAGATGGAAAAAAACAAGACCACCAAGAAACATTTATTTCTGTTTCTAGCAGAGCTGTGACACAACACGAGAGGTTCACACTGATCCAGAAACAGCCTGCACAAATATGTTCATCCAAAGAAAAGTAGCAAACAAATTTACAAAAGAAAAACACACAAGAAAAAACATCTACAAATGAACTATTTTTTACACATGAATTTTAAGGAAAAAATATTAAATTCAGTTACAAAATATCTTAAAAAAAATGAAAAGTTGCAGTGTGATTGCTTGGTTTTAGGAGAACATGAGAACAATATCGGTCAGTAAGAATCATTTGGACTTGAAACGAGAAAGAATGAGATTTTGATTTTTCACAGCGAAGCTTCCTGCGTCTGTCTGTTTCTGCTTCCTCTGTCTCTCCCATTGTGAAACTGTCTGAAGTTCATTCCTGCAGATCCCGGCTCGCTCGTTCACTCGCTCGCTCCCTCAGGTTTGCTGTTTGGATTTAGGTCAGGACTCATTGCTGGCCACTTTAGAACAGCCCGTCTCTTCCTCTCCAGCCACGAGCTTTGCCTCGCTGGAAGTGAAATTTGGCCCGTTGCCCCGCGAAAGGACTAAAGAGCTTCACCTCCAGCTCAGGTTTCTGACACCAGCAAACACATTTCTCTCTCTCGAAAAACTTCCTGATAATCTTTGGATTCCATCGTCCCTTTGATAAGCTCAGTGCCTTCTTTTTTAGCCTTACTTGCTTCTGACTTAGTTGTTATTCGTTTTAGTTTTGTATCACATCAGAATTAAGACAAAAAACGTCCAAATCTTAGTAGTACCGAAGGGAGAAAACGGTCCCAGCAAAGCAGCCCCCCATGATGACACCCCTCCGTGAAAAACTCCGTCCTCTTGACAAACGGATGTGCCGTCTCCCACCAAGAGTTATTCATCGGTTTCAGCTCTCCACCAAAGTGTTTTATCAGAACGACAGTGGTGCATCTCAGACACTTGCTGCTGCCATCAGTCTTCTTTCTGTGCCTGTATCCCGGCAGCGCCGTCCTCCTTGGTCTTCCAGAGTCCTTCAGCGGACGGTAAGAGCCAGAAAGCTGCTCTCCAGATTGTTCCAGCTCAGCCTGCAGCTCTTTGCGTGTCCTTTAAGGGGGGGGGGGGGGGCTTTACCTCCACACACACTCCTCATCATGAAGTTTCTCTTTAGCTCCGTGTCCAGAAAGCATCAGGAAAGAGATCAGACTGCACATTTTCCTGCTAGCGTCAGTCACTGATTTATTTATTTATTTTGTTGATCATAAAAGACATTTCTCTTACCTTCACCTCTGTGAAAAATAACTCGACTCCTGATTTGCGTTGAAGTCATCTTGGTTTGTTTGGACGTGTATTTTTATGTTTGGGTTTTGTATCACTGCTGCTCAATAACTGTGGACGACCTGTTAAATATTCAGATCTTACAAATCTGATTCATTTGTGTTCTATTTGTGAAGATGATTAGATGTCACTGCCAGTGATTCTGAGGCAATTTGGATTTGATGCAACAATTTCACTGAGATCTTTAATGTGAAGACCGCGGTACCTTCGGGGAGTTCCTGGAAATTTCACATCGGCGGAATATGGAGCAGAGTGAGGAAATAATCAGGAGCTTGATTTTGGGCTGCGTTAACGGGACTTGATTTTTATCTACGTATTTGGATAAATCTTGAATAAATTGCCTCTTGAGGCGCTTCATAATGACCAAACTTGGCAGAAAGAAAACATGAAACACCTAAAACTTATTCAATCACTTGTTCAATAAATGCATAGGTTTGTAAAGTGCTGGGGAAAACATCACTCTGACCATATGAAGCAGTAGGAGAAGCGTCCACTGGCTCAAACCCAAAATCATTTCCAAAAGCCTGTTACAATTGAGATTCAACGTAAACATCACATCCAGACAAGAGAAATGTGTGTTTGGTAGATTCTTTCTTTGCTGAACGATGCTTGTTGGCAATAAATCATGTACTGCAGCAAAGCCTGTTTATTTCCCTTTTACATTCCTGTACTTTTTCCTGTGATGTTTATTTGTCCAAATGTGTTTAAGGAGCTGTTTTGTGATGCTCTGCAGGCCTGTGAGCCAGCCAGGGAAAATTACACGAGAGCTAAATGTCAGAAAGGCCGCTTTAATCCTTCAGCAGATACAACATTGACATTTTGGACTACAGCCGGTTATTCGTCTTCAACCAACACACGTGATATCGGAGCGCCGTGTCGGTGTGGGTGTGAGGAGGGTAATCGAACAGGCTGTTAGCATTTTCCCTCAGACACCAGAGTCTACTGACTGAGAGCTAGCCAATTAGCAATGCATCTATTACCAGGGCAAAAGAACAGCCCATTAGCTGAGTGTTACTAACTAGTAACTCGTAACTAGTGATACTGCTGTGCAGTGTCCCATTTTTCCAGGTCTCTCAGTGTCTGTCTTCTTCTCTGGTTTGGTTGCATACCACAGCCCCACATACTGGACTGACATGTCCGCTACGGTTTTCAGTGGGTTTTTTTGTGGACACAATCTTTTCCTGTCTGCTTCAGGTTACCAAACAATCAGAATCACTTGACCTTTGCCCCCTTCACCTGCGAAACTCACTCACAACATCCGACAGTACGAGCATTCACCCTTATGAACAACCTTTAGAGATCCTTGCATGAGCAGGATGTATTCAGAGCCACAATTACGCTGGTGAGGAGCTGATGACAGTCAAACAGCAGTGCACTATAATGTAAAAAGTGTTTTCCATAAGGTAGCCTGTTAGTGGGTAGCTGTGAACACCGCAAAATATTAAAAGATCTTTGTTGTGATGCTTCGGGGCATAAACAGAAACGTTGTGCCAAGTACAAAGCTTCTACTGATGGAAAAAACACACACTCCACTTCAAAATGTCAAAGTAACCCTTTAAGGTACATTCAAATGAGAGACAATTGAATCACTCATGAGAGACTTCAGCTTTATAAAATTGGCATTTAAGTCCACAATGACAAATGAATGGCAGTGGAAAATGGAAAATACAGAATAAGAGAATTAAAAATGCACCATTTATATTGAGAGAGAAAACAAGTTTGAGGCCCGGCGGCTTCCTCTGGGGATTTTCTAGAAAGAAAACCAGTTGTACAGTGAGTGTCCTCTGGTCTCTGAGTCCACTTGGTCTTTGTTCAGTCTGACTTGGAGAAAAAAAAAAGTCCGAGCTGCCCGCAGAAACACCAGGAGAAATAACCGACCGCCAACACATGGAGTCACTGAAAAATGGGATTCACTCCGAAATGACAAAAGTGCTGATATGTCTCCGCGCTCTCTTTTCTTCTGCTCGCACGCCGGCGAGGAGCGAGCCAGACGGAGGCCGATGTGAGCAGTCTGATTAGCGGCAAGAACAGCACGCTCCCAAAGTCTGTATTACACATCACACCTGAGTAAAGAGGAGGTAATGCTGAAACCAAAGGGGGAGGAGGTGTAAATAAAATCCCTCGATGCTCTGCGTCGCTGTGAAACGTGTCCATAAAGTGATGAAACTCAAACGGTTAATGGAAGACACGCGGGGTGAAAGCACTTCTTATTCATTATCACACAACTATGTAAAACTCTTTAAATTGGCATCTCTTTTTTGTGTCCTTTGGTGATTAGTCAAAGTGACATTTTTTTGGACGAGGAACCAGTAAAATGTCTGTAAAATCACATGAAACTACACAACCTGTAAACTGGGGTTTGCTCCTGGTTTGGCACATGAGTCCAAGCCTCCGTTTGATGTGGACACGCTGACCACACACACACGCACACACACTGTAAAAATGATGCACAGTCAGCCTGCACAACCCCATCACTTGGCCACTGCGGGTGATAGGGACCAGCCAGTCTGGAGACAACCCTGGCATCAGTCATCCTTATCTGCTGATGTTTTTTATTTTTTTTTTGGACTTCTGCTTTTTTTCTGCTTTTTTTTTTTCCCTGGTCATGAATAAATTCTCCAATCTCCCTCGGAGTTTGTGTTCAAAGTGGGTCACAGGGGAGGACTCAGAGTGCTCTCAGTACACGGCTGCACCTGCGCGCCAGCGCTCGCGTCCAGGGAAGCAGGTTGACTAGAAGGTCACAGTTGCAGTGTTCTTGTTCCGAAAGGTCATCGTCTGGATGCTGGAGAGGATTTTCCTCTGATGCCCGGCCAAGGTCACTCCCATGTGCAGCAGATCCCTGAACAGATGGGAAAGAAATCACTAATTAGATAGGAGATTAGGGAAAAGTGAAAGTTAAGCATTTAATAGGCAAAAAAAAAAAGAACCAAATTCGCTCAGCCAGTTGATTCTCGACTGAGATGGAAACTGAAATAACATTTTGGCAAATTGTGATGGAGCTTGTTTGCGCGCCTCACTACAAGAAGTTACATGGTTTGATCCCTCTCCTAAAACAGGAAGAAGTTACTGACTGTGTGGTAATCTGGCCCAGCTGCTCGACTGAGTTGAAGCCGGCCTGCAGGAAGCTGTCCTCGTAGCGCTCCATCTTGATGGCCCGCAACCATTCTCCCACCGAGGCGCACGGCGAGAGGGCTAAAGGTGCACGCTGGTCCAGCAGGGGGTAGGACGGCCTGGGGGGGGGGGGACAGAGCGAAGCAACAAAGGAATAACTCACACGCTGTCACCCAAACAACAGCGAGGAGCTTATACGTGTCCTGCAGCAGCATTCCAGCCGACAGGCAGAGGTGTAATCTGAGGGCTGAGTGACTGACAGGGACAAACAATGGGACTTGTCAGGGGTGGGGTGTCCTCTGCTGTATGTGGAGGACAGAAAATGGGCCCAGCAAGAGGCTGACAGGTCCCAGCAGGACGCTGAGGTGGCACACAGGACCGGGCGGCAGGAGGGGGACGTTTGCTGCGTGACTGTCAGGACTTCAGGAAAATCATGAAGTCAGGACATCATGAAAGAGCCTCGACTGACCGACAGGCAGGTCCCTGCTGTCTGCTGCATTCCTGTCCCAAACATTTCCCTCCATTGTGACCAAACACATTTATCGGCGCGCTCACCCAGCTCCTTCTTGAGCCACTATTTTCAGGGACGCGGGGTTGCGGATGAGTTTGTCCAGAGCGCTGACGAGGTCGGTGAAGCGAGGGCGCGCCGAGCGGTCCTTCTGCCAGCAGTCCAGCATCAGCTGATGCAGGTGGGTGGGGCAGTCGGGGGGAGGGGGCAGCCGGTAGTCCTGCTCTATGGCATTGATTACCTGGCAGCAAAGAGAATGAAGGCCATTCACACAAACACACTCAGCAAATTGTATCTAGATCAATGTTGACTTGCTTCAAATGCCGAGACTTAACAAAACGTACAGAAAAAGACAATTGTAAACGTCCTGGACTCAAATTTACCCTTAATTATGTTGTTGCCAGGACGACCATCCGGACTTAAATACTTCATTGACTACCTGAAGAGCTACGAATTCCTGTCTTGGCTCTGTGCTGCACCTTCCTTCCAACTCATCATCGCGTCTGGACCAACATATTTTTCTATTGTCTGGACTCAAACTCACATCCTGGTTGCTCATGTCCCAGTAGGGCCTCTCTCCGAAAGACATGACCTCCCACATGACGATGCCGTAGCTCCACACATCTGAGGCCGAGGTGAACTTTCTGAAGGCGATCGCCTCCGGCGCTGTCCAGCGGATTGGGATCTTTCCGCCCTGCACACAGAAGTAAACAGACTGAGCTCTGTGACGGAAGGGAGGACTCTTCCGACAACAACATTATGTTTTTACCAACTGTGGCGAGTCACTGAATCAAACTGCTCATCATTTCTGCAAGAAGCGCAACAGTCTTATGTATTAGCTCAATAAAGGCAGCAGAAGTGCACATTCATTCTGTTTCGGTGAAGTGAACAGCAAGCCATCCAAGTTACTATTTGAGCTACCATCTGAAGTTGTGTGACTGGCAAAAAGCCTGAAACGTTTTGCCTTTAATGGAGTTACAGATTTAAATACTTAATTTTAAGCAAAGCATTTTGTGTCCTCTCGTCACTTCTGCAGTGTCGTGATCTCTCTCTCGCACAGTAGAGCCTCAGAATAAATGCCCCTGAGTGATTCATATGAATGACACCCTCCAAGCAGACACGCTGCAGATGAATCTAATGGAAGGATTTCTTTCTTAAGCACCGAACGAAGCGAGCCGCGGTCTCACCAGAGAGCTGGTGTAGGTCGGGTCGGAGGAGTTCTCCTGCAGGAAGCGAGACAAGCCGAAGTCGGACACTTTGCACACCAGGTTGCTGTTGATCAGGATGTTGCGGGCCGCCAGGTCCCGGTGAACGTAGCTCATCTCTGCCAGGTACTTCATGCCGGAGGCGATGCCGCGCAGCATGCCAACCAGCTGGATGGGTGTGAACTGGCTGTCGTTCAGCTGCAGAAGGAAGGGACAGTTGGGTTTGAGGAGCGAGCGAGGCGATTACACATTTCGGCGCGTGAGTGACGCGACTGTTGCCCCATTTTGGCGTCACACGCTGACCCGCAGGAAAGAGTCCAGAGCGCCGTTCTCCATGAACTCGGTGAGGATCATGACGGGGCAGCTGGCTGTGATGATCCCCTCCAGGTGGATGATGTTGGGGTGCTGGAACTGTCCCATGATGGACGCCTCAGACAGGAAGTCGCGTCTCTGCTTGTCCGTGTAGCCTCCCTTCAGAGTCTTGATGGCCACGTAGTTCTCCTTCTTGCCGGGGACCCTCAGCCGTCCTCGGCACACCTCCCCAAACTCGCCTTCAGCGCGCAGACACATAAACACACATTAGTGCTGCTCTCCGCCTCATTATAAGGACGACTGTTGTGTTCAGCAGATGTGAAGCTGGCTTGCAGCTACAGCTGCCCTTTGGTTGGAACGAGGGCCACTATTATTGGCAACGTATTTATCAGTTAATTGCTTTATTACTGCAGCCATATTGAATTTTCCCAGATAAAGAAAAACCCAGACAATGGCTATAAATGACACCAAATCAATTTAGCTGTGTAAATTAAATACATTTTAATAACACTGGATTCCACAGAAAGGGAAAAGAAAAAAACCTTGACCTGCCAGTTCACAGAAAGAGTTTAATATTAAGTTCACGCATTTATAATAATGACGGAGACGTCCGTCTGGGGCTTACCGGCACCGATAACCTCCTCAATCTTGACAAAGGAAACATCGATTTCCTTGGCAAATTCTCGCACCGCCTCATTAGGGTCCTCGTAGGTGAAGGGGTCGATATAAACCTTTACCCCTGTGAAGGGAAAGACAAACAGAGCCGTGGGAAAGGAAAGAGCAGAAAATGTTAGAGAGGTGGCAACAGTGAGGGGCAAGAGTCAAATTAAAAATGATTTCCCCGACGTGAACCGAGCTGTAAATCACAGCTCTGTCTTTTTTTCTTTTTTTGTGTGTGTGTGCATGTCCTTGATCTGTTACCTTGGCCGACGAGGTACTGGCTGTTTTTGTCACTCAGCTCCGGGTCTTTTATTCGGCTGTGTCGGCTGCAGGTAGAGAGAGAAAGAGAGAGAGAGATTAGAGTGGCAGCAGTTATCAGAAGAATAGATGTTTGATTTGATATCTTTTTTTTTTTATGTCCCTAATGCTTTACAGCCCAATGTGATGCAAATCGATACATGAACAATGCGACGGTTCAGACACAATAACACAGTGAAAGAAAAAAAAAAAAAAAGAAAAAATTCTCACATCGTATTCGTATCGAATGTTAAAAATAAGCTCCGGGTTGTTTCCACAAATTGTAAGGAGTAATAATCTCCCAGCGCCCTGAGGAAGCTCGCCGATAATTCAGGTCGGAGGTCACCTGGTGTGCAGATCGCTTCCCTCAAAGCAACAGTGGACGCAGTAACTTGAAGGACGCTTTCAGCTCAAAGCACGCCTTCATCGTCGTTATTTGTTTTTGACACAGACACTGCCAGGTGTGGAAAAACTCTCCGCCGGCCTTCAACCACACTAAAACACACAATGGACCACCGATGGCCTGTGGAAACGGTCGAGTACCTGAGCCAACCCCTGTGGTTCTGCTCTTTGACACAAGTGGCTCCATTATAATTCTGCTGGCACAAACTCATCCCTACAAGACTGAAGCAGCCCCGTAGCTACTGGATCTCTGCCTTCCTCCATTTCCCTCCCTCTCACTCCTTTTTTTCCTCTACCGCTCCCACCTCATAAGCCTAAAATAGCAATAACGCACCACCCTCGGTTAGTGGCAGATCTGGGCCTCAGTCACTGGTTTGTGTGTGTGTGCGTGTGTTTGTGCGTGTGTGCGTGCATGTCACAAGGTCACAGCTATTGTTCTCCTGTCCTGTGGAAACAGGGTTGGGACGCCTGCATCCTGTCTTTCCCTGCCCTCTACCTCCACCGGCATCTCGTTCTCTCTCCCTTTGCAGCCACTTTCTCTCTCTCTCTCTCTGTCTGTCCCTCTCTTTTCCTCCCCGTGATGGCATCCCACACTATTTACTCAAACAATGACGCCTAAGGAAAATGTTCTAATGAGCAGGATAGCTTTTAGCTGTGTAAGCAGGAGAAACTGTGAGCGCTGCTTTGTGTCTGCGCTGCTTCACACAGAGGGAGAAACAAAAGGTGTAGGTAACAGAGTGCAAATCTACTGTTGATAAGATATGATTTGTGTAAACAAAAGAACAAAGTGGTGCAAAACTGTAAAATTGGGGTCACGGTTGTTATTGGTTTTCGATCTCCCCCTTTCTGCTCCCTATTTCCTGTTATTTTGTCAGCTTCTTTCCCAGTTGCAGATTCATCTCCCCCCACTCCCCACCCCCTTCCCTGTTCTCACCGTATGCAGTAGGCGGCCACAAAGACAAAAGTGACAAGCAGCAGCATCCCGACAGCGATAAGGATGCCAGGTACCAAGAACTGGGAGGCAGAGTCGTATCCTGAGAGAGACGGCAAACAAAAGAGGGGGGAAAAAAGGAGAGATGGTGAGGAAGCGCAGTGTTGGAGTAGTGTAACGACAGCAGCCATGACAGGACGTTTACATTGGTAGTTAGGAATGGTATGAGAGGGAAGGAAAAAAACAGACATGATGGGAATATATAATATTAAAGAGGCTTGATACAAGGACACAAACTCAACACAAGGACGTCGACGGTAAATTCATAACAAGAATCTGTGCGTGGATTGATTATGCAGAAAGGAACATGAAAAAAAAAACTCCCCGATGAAAATGAAACAGTGCAGACGTGTCTTCAGGAAAGAGGCGCAGCTCTTCTCACCATCAGGCAGAGTGCGGAAAACAGCGGCGGGGCTGAAGCTGCCGTAGCCCGCCATGGTGCGCGCCCGGACCTGCACCTCGTACTGGGTGGCTCGGCGGAGGTCCGTCAGCACAGCCTGGTTCCTCTGGCTCTCTGTGTAGAGGCACTGATCCTCGCTCCGACGCTCCTGTGGAGGAGGAAACACGGGAGTCAGCGGAACGAGTGACACAAAAAAAATTGCAAATTTAGAGTGAAATCGCTCAAACTCAGCCCCAGAATCAGAAAAAAATTCACAAGGAATTTAATTTAACTACCCACCTTTGAACAGACTATGTAGAAAACAAGTCAAAAGTACATTGACGACTGCAGTGAGTAATTATGTACACAGCACAAACAGGACGACACGTTCACTGCACCCATTTGTAATAAAGACTGAGATCCACATTAAAACCTGCATTATGACCGTCGTGCAATCTTATCCTGAGCAGAGTTACTCCAATATATCACTGCTGAATATGGAGCC
>JAUESE010000008.1:8276709-8299549 GCA_032274725.1 Malacoctenus triangulatus
GCGCGCGCGCGTGAGTGAACGTGTAGGGTTTTATTTTTTCCCTTCTTTCCAGCGTAATTGTGCATTCATCTCTTCACTTTTGTTGTGATCACTTCCTCCCTCCCCGCCTTCATTCACAATAAGCCTCCACAACGTAAACGGGATGCGGTCCTATAGGCTCGGTTATGTAATTGGTGGCGGCTGCACTGGATCGAGTGTTTTCTGAATGGACGCGTTGTGGAGAACGCAGAGCTGAGGCGAGCGGCGGCGGCGGCGGCGGAGAAGAAACGCCACATTTCACCTTGATGCCAGGCTTCACATGAGGCACGATTGTGAAATCTGTCCTATAAATTAAAGCACGCTGCTCTGGCAGGGTGCATGTGGGTGAGCAAGTGTCGAGAAAGTAAAAATTATATTGTCACAATGTGTATGCTGGATTGAGTCGCCCCTCGATTTGAAAAGAAACTCCACAAAAGGAGGAGGGGGGGAAAAAAAGAACTTAACACCTGCATTGTTGGACATTTTATTGTTTGATGAATTGGAGGGCTCTTGTCTTGTCTATAAGTGAGCACTCACCATGGCTTGATGTCAAAAACTCTCAGCTTTCCTTTTTTTAAAAACCAGCACAGAAGTGTACAGTAGTTGCTGGGAGGGAGTCAGCCATTATGTGCCTCTGGGAGTGTTTGTAGTCCGAGTATCAGGTGCCCAGATGTATCGCTGCTGTGCCTCTAATGAGTATTTCCATGTGTATATTCCTCATGTACATTAATATTCACAGTTTTTGAGCCAGCGCCATTTGCCCGCTTTCTGTGTCACGGCTAAAACCCACCCATGACTAATGAATATTTAAGACGACGTCTGCAGATCAAGGAAAGTCGTTATGATATTGAAGGAGACCCGGCTCAGATAAAACGTGAACCTACTCACACGGAGGAAAACGGGGGTTCGGTTAGGGAAGGAGAGAAGGAGGGGAGGGGAGGTGAAGGGAAGGAGAGGGGGGGGGGGGGTCTGTTAATCCACACCCTGCAATCAATCCCAAATTTTTTTTTCTCCTTTTTTTGGGCGACACCATCCTTCACTCGTCCTCTGTAGCTTGTCACCCTCTTTTCACATCCAGCCCATGTATTATTGACCAACAAACTGGCATGATGCGTCCACAGCATTCAGTTTTCAAGTGGGTTTCTTTCTTTTTTTTCTCTCTCTCTCTCTCTTTTGACTGATTCAGTCACGCTTTTCGCACATTTCTCCCACCTGATTATTTGGGTTTACTCGAGTGAAAACGTGTAAGGGGACCATGCTGCACTAATGTAGCAACTTGCCTCTTTGGAAGAGAGATGTAACAAAAAAAACAAAAAAAAAAAACAATCATTTTGTACTGTACATGCTCACAGATGGCAGGTCAGTATTCCAAAAAATGTTGAAGTGCAGTCGAAGACACTGCTGCCCAAATAGATCAGATAGAGACGTCTTCCTGAAGCCTCTGCAGCGCCGCTTTGCTGGTGCTGCCACACCATGCAGCCATCTTCACCTGGCTGTTACCAGGTAATCCTGGTCAACCTGCACTTTACATATTTAAATTCATGAACAAATGTCCACGTTGTTTGGATAGATTTTCTTTTTTTTTTCCCTTTCTTCTTCTTTCCTTTCTTCCTGGCTGTGCTTCTTTATCACGCCACACGAGAGAAAAAATGGGAGAGCGTGTGTCACTTTGGTCATGAGTGTAATTCAAGCCCCGAATCGCCTCGTGATTTTATTTTTTATTTGGTTTGATTTGTTTTCACCGGTTTGCTTTTTTCAGGAAAATGAAAAATGTCACGTTCAACAACAGTTTGAAAAGATTAAACTGAATGAAAATTATAAAAAAACAAAAGTAGTAATAATTTAATGAATCAGAAGTAAATTGATAGAAATTCGAGGGTGTCTTTGCAGATGAAGTGAAATTAGTGCGGCAATTTGAATTTTAAAGTCGGGTGTTAGAGCATCGCATGACAAAAGACTTGCACTTGAGTCCATTCTGGCACTTTGTCTAGCCCAGTTGAACATATTTGGCAGCCATTTTGGGAATGCAGTAGAGATCCATCGATATAACAAGCCACTTTGTGGATTGCATCCAGAATGTCACAGCGCTTGTTAACTGCTTGGCCTTTTTGTCTCTGGCACAGTTTCTCCTTTCCCAGCTTTTTTTTTCATTCTTCTTCATCCTCTTCTCGTTTTTTTTTTTTTTTTTTTCCCAATTTTTTGTGGGGAGAAATTTTCCATTCCTGTGTGATACTCGTTGGGAGGAAGTATCTCTCCCCCCCACCCCCTCCCAATGGAGTAAAACAAATCTTTGTTGAGCGATTATCAACCGAGACCTGTTTCAGACGCCCATTTAAAAGTCAAAGTCTGGTGATTATGGAGAGATTTGCCTGTTAAAGCTTTTAGAGACTTTCTGTTTGAATATTCGGTGTTGTTGGAAGAACAAAACATAAAGTTTCTCACCTGATGTTTTTAGTGTAAAGCTACTTTTGAGTCCCCAGTTGCCATAGCAACGTTGTAAAAGTCAAGTGCCTTCGACGCTCCAGAGGGGGAAATAGTAAAACTGTTCCAACACATAACACACTTATTTGTTTTTGTCTATATTTTCTTAACCAAGTTAAATTGCTAATAGCCAGGTAATTGTATCCCTGAAGTCTCAGGCAAGAAAGTGTTTATTCAATAAACTCGACATACCTTTTTATCTCCTCTCATGCCGTCCGGTCGGAGTTATTCAGTGGATGCCAGTTGTGCTGTGGTGGATTGCGAGCGTTCATCTCGCCGACTCTAAGTTATTGGCACACTTGCCACCTCCTGGCTAACTGGCTGAGATCCTTCTCAGCCACACATCACCCTTTTCACACATAATGTGCTTCTCTTCATATTATCTGGCTTTTAATACACCGAAAAAAGAAAGAGAAAGATTGAAAATACTAATCACCAAAGCCATTGACGGTCCGTATAGCCTGTCTTAGTAATTATGGAGAGAATTTCCCCCTTTAAGCTGCATTATGCAACAGAAAAACACACACGGCACCGAGGAGTAATGGTGATTTCTTTCCAGCTATGAGGCAAGGATAAAACATTTTATCCATTGTTCAAGGGGGGAAAATGTATCTTGTTTATTGATGAGGTTACCACACCAGGAAAAAAAGGGAGAGACAAAAACACATTTTTGGCAGAAACTAAAGTTTATTGTTGTTCGCCCAATCAGGGTGTATTATCCCTGCGTAATGGCTGAAGAAGACGTGTGTGACAGCTGAAGGCAGCTTCTTTTCTCTCCAGCGTCACACGGACAAAATAGGGAAAAAAATCTCGTCTTTTTAATCAATCGGCAGGCAGAATTCAAAAACGCCGGTCATGACAATGACCTTTGTGAAACTTTCTCCTCTAAAAAAAAAATCCTTCAGATCAGGCAGCATGTGAGACAAACCTGACAAACACACCAAACTTTATGGCGTGCTTTTTTTTCCAGATTTTCAAAGGGCTTTTGTTTTGGAGTCTTCCCTCCCAGTAAGTATCACAGGAATGCGTAATGAAAGCACACATTGAGACCGAATCAGTATTTTTCAATTTGCCAATTGTCAGGGAAGCTTTGTTCACTAATAAAACTGCATGACTTATGAAACAGTTTCTCTACTATGTTTTTGGGTTGGTTTGATAAATATGAGATTTTTTGGGGGGGGATCGATTGGCCAAACTTTCCAAAATACATGTAAATACAAGATGAAGAGCCCACAGGGAGCACTTAGTCACACAGCTCTGTTTACTGGTCTCACTGAAGCAGACCCTTCTGTGGTGGGTTTATATAACACTGTGTTTTTTTTAAATGGTCTTTCTCAAGATTCCTAATGTCATTTTAAGCAACATGTAAACAACAGCTGTTTTTTTAAAATAAAACTGTATACCCCCTTGTTTCATGCTCGCACCGTGCATACAGTACAAACACAGTCCAGTGGTGGACGTGACCATGTGTTTCCATTACCTGTCCTGAAAATTGCTAACAGATTGTTGATTCATGCTTCTTTATATTAACCGTGCTGCTTTTCAAAGCTTTTCATTAAAACTCATCTGTCTGTTCTGCAACACCCAAATATCAAGTAACAACTTGAGCCGGAGTTGTTTCACAACCGCCGCAGAGTCTTTTTTTTTTTTCTTTCTTTCTTTCTTTTTTTTTCTTCACCCCCTCTCAGGTCTCGCTGAAAATATTGTTCTAATCCACCTTTGAATTTTGGTCAAACTTTATTTGCATGGCGGAAACCTGTATTTGAACTCAATGGGTATTCTCCCTCTTTAAGCTTCCCACACAAGCCAAGGTATTCAGCTGATGTGAAAAATGTATCCTGGATTCTAATAGCGAAGTTGTATGTTTGCCAAGGTGCATGTGTGTCCTTAGCTCACCCTGCTACCCATATGGTTTTCTACAAGTCGCGGTGCGATCGCTGCCTGGCTGAAGGGGGAAAAAAAATCCCCAGAGAAGGTTTAGCAAAAGTAAAAGAGTACCAGAACACTTGGTAACTTTTTAAACTGTTATACAGAGGAATAAGTTAATTCTCTGCTTCAGTCTTGGCATGAGGAAGACTTTTTAAGCCTCGTGCCAGTAAACTGCGCTCGCAGCAGCCAAAATGTTAAGACTGTGCACAGTCTCACTCAAGGTACATCGGTATGCACCGTGCTTTGGGTAAACTCAGGGGGAATTATTGACACAATAGTATTTGTGTTGCTTTTCACTTTAAAAAAATTAAGATTGGAGGAGCTTTGGAGGATTTTCACAGAATCTAAACAGTTTTCTGTGTGTGTGTGTGTTTTTCTTTTCATTGAATGAGATTCTTGGAAATACAGCTGCAGGAAATCACTGTCAGGCATTTTGCCTTCTGAAAGGAAATCTTGAGCTGAGAAATTTCTTTTAAAATTTGCATCATGAAAATGAAGGGATTATCTGCTCTAACGCCAGCTGTGTTTCTCTTCTTTGCCTTCAAATTTACCTTTTTAATGTCAGATTTCAAAACAAAATTGCTGGAAATGACTGTCAATTCAACCAAAGAGCTCTCTGTTTCAGCGACATAAAAAAGAATTATTATCCTGATTTTTTGGGGACTTTTTTTATGGTTGTGGAGGGTTTTTTTTTTTCTTCTTCTTTCCAACAGTTGGTACAGGTGCCAAAGGAAACGTGCGTCTAACCTGCTCAGCAGCAAACAAATGGAAAGGCAAATGTTCAGGATTACCAGAGTTGCTTTCCTCGTTAGACAATTAGTTTTTATCAGCGATAAAGAAAATGAAGCGTGATCGTCTTGGTGGCTTTTGTAGCACCTGCACCACGTTTTACACACAGATGCCGTCCATGTGTCCGTGAGATGTTTCGCTGGTTAGAACAGCACAGTAATAATTGTCAGTTGTGGCAGCGATGCCACACTGTTTTTCACTTGTTTTGAAAACTTGGGGGGGAAAAAAGACCTTGTGGCAGCTGCTGTGTAAACTAACATTAAGCTTTATTTTCCCTTTTATGATTTCCATGAATAGGTTAACGAACATGAATGCATTTTTACACAAAATGTCTTTTATGGCCTTTGACTGTCGTAGGCTTTGCTGTTGGCTAGTGTCTCAACATTCATTCACTCGCGCGTGTTTTTTTTTTTTTCCATTCCTACTTCTGTTCAGGGTCAGTCCAGCGTATCCCAACATGCATTTAGAGGAAGGCGGGTCACTGGGCTAACACACAAACGAGCAGAGAAAGGCACTGGCAGAGCGACTCGGCGCTAGCTGCTCAAGATACACTCGATCCGTTCAGAAGAAACCTTTCCTTCGCAAAAGGAAAAAAGGAAAAAAACGAAGTGCAGAATCCAATTGGAAATGAGGCAGCAGCCGCACCAAATCCCTCGATCTGAGCATGACGAGACAAATGACTTCGAAGTAGCGCATTTGTGATGTGATCTGCTGAAAATACTCGCGGCCGTGTGGCGTGACTTTTATAGTGATGTTACCAGAAACAGCTGACCAGCTTAGGTTACACCCGAGGGCTTATGAGCTATAGATCGTTACCATCAAAGATAAGCGTTGGGCCACGTACAGCAGACCGCACTGACCAGCGATTCACAAGCATCAGAGAGGCCAAAAAGCCCGATGATTATCATAAACGGAGCCGATGGGGGTCCGGCGGTGACTCGGCAGTGACTCGCTGCTTTCTGTGGCTCCAACAGGACGACCAGAACGACACCGACGTGTGCCAGTCACAAAAAGGGGAAGTGTAGGGACGGTGAACAAAAAGACTTCTTGCGGTGTTGGTGGTGACACTTTGCATAGCAACAAACAACGTCAGCCAATCAAGATAATGGAAACACATTACAAACCAACCGGGGTTTGCTTTAATTACAGCTTTGTATGGCTACACCAGTTTTTTGCCTCTGTGGGGACAAAAAAAAGTGGAAAAGTAAAAGTAAAGTACATAACAAAAATTGTAATAATTATCTCTCCATCACATGAGTGCATTTTTTTTTATAAATCTTACCACTTCAAACATTATAATTGATCCTTAAGGAGAGATGCCATTGAGGCCTGTATTTTAGGGGGGAGCGGGGAGGGGCACAGTGGACATGAACAAAGCAGACAGGTAATAAAAAGAACAGAAATTAATCCAAAAAAATAATAGAATGTGTGCTTTTAAGAGCCAACACACCAGTAGGTAGGAAGTCCAAAAATACAGAAGCTATTGTCGCAAAAAAAACACCAACCCAACAGAGACTGCCTTTAAAAACACATGAATGTTTGTGGAGCCTGGTGAGGTAAAAAAAAAAAAAAAAACAGTGCCCTTTGTTTACACAACTTGTTATATGCTATAGAACTAGTAGAACCACACCAACTGGTGCATCCAACATAGTTTCCCCTGCAGTCATTCCGGAACTTTGTGGCTAATAAAAGCAAGTTGTGCATATGAGGAAAAGCTTTCTGCAAAACTAATTTACAACAGAATAGCACGCGGCAAAAGCAAAGACAGCATTCCTCAATGAAACAAAGGGGAAGAGTGAGACATAAAGTGTGTTTGCCTGGATATCTTTTTAGGTTTTTGACAGACAGTTTGGCAGTTTTTATGATGGAAATCTTAAACGTGCACGTGAGGAACACTCTGAGTACTTCGGCGTTGATAAATGGGACTTATATGGGGCCCATAAACAGCCCTTTATCATGCGCTCGCATGTTTTTATCAACTTTATCTGTGTTTTCTCCTTGTCATTAGCTATCAACAAAGGTGGACGTGCTGAGGAACAGTGCATCTCTTGGAGGACTCTTGGTATCGCTGTTTGGCAGTTTGGCAAAATGACTCGACCCATTAAAAATGCCCTATGACAACTGATACGCTCTGTACATGAATGACCTTATTGTGCTTTTAGAAGCCCGATTTTCATGGGACTGATGACTTATCTGCACGTTCACTGGACTGCACTGACATTTCAGTCCGCTCAAATTTCCAAACAATATCTGGACTTCTTTGAATCTGCTTTTAGCAGAGCAGGATTGATACGGTCCTGGGAGGGTGGAAGCACAGAGTTTTTGGCCTTTCTCTCATTTCTTGTGAAACTCTGCAGTTGGCTTGCCTAACCAGTCCGCCTTGCAACACAAACTGTATGGATACAGTTTCCCAATGTGGTTCGATTGCTCTCCCGTGTTGATTTAACAGAAAACAGCACCTTCCCTGCCAACTACAGTTCAAGTCCTCGTTGCTCCCTCAAATTGCTCGGCGTGCCTGCGGACCACTTGACCGGCCTCAAAGACACTCGGTGATAGAGTGTATAGGCCACTCTTGCGGTCGGCTGTGTTTCAGCGCGTCAGCATTACACTTTTAGATGGGTCATATGTCAAATGAGCTGATGAGACATATATAATCTGTATTTACTACACAACAGCTTGCCTCTCTATAAATACTCCAAACAGCACTAACATCCATAAGGCTTAAAATAAGCACTGAATGTCTTCATTTAGTCTTCTGGATTTAATATCCTGTTCACACACTGTGAAAAATCGTCACGTAAGAACAGCATGTTCAAGATAGCTTTATTTTACCTGAGTGACGACTCAGTTTTATCTCAGCCCGATGGCATTTGTATTGTTGTTGCCGTAGCTACAGCCTGAAGGAATATGTTGCATCATGAAACCATTTCTTTTTTTTTCTTTTTTTTTGCCACGTCCACTTCCACTGTTCCCCTTTCGCTTTGTCTCCTCTGCCAACGTGCAGCACGATCACGGTATTTGCAGCACGTCATTTCTGTGGCCCGGCGAATCCTTTTTGAATTTCCAATATCTCGCTTGCCAAATTCCGGGTGGAGAGGCCGGATCGCTGACCCCACAATCACACCACCAGCTACCAAAACTGCAGAACTATGCTGACCTGCTTTAAGCACCCCCCCCCACCCCCCCCCACCCCCTCGTGCATTTGTGAAAGTTCAGCTCTGTGCCGGACCATCGCGGCACCGGCCCGCGCTTCCCCCTGCACAGCTGCCGGTGAAAACACATGGTGCACCAACTTCCAGCGTTGCTCGCGGTTACGTTCACACATGGCGGAATAATCATGTAAATTCACTGTTGGTGGTTTAATTGGCATCCAGATTTTGGGTTCACATTACAGACACATTTGCCGGGTATTTGGTGTAATAATGTGTCATTGAGGGGAAAAAAGAGTCTTGTGAAAGCTACACGGCACAAATATATCTTTGCGGTCAAACAGCAGACTCTCGTTTGAAATGTACACACACATGAATGTTGTGTATGTGTGTGACAACATGTTTTGTTGAAGCCCAGTGAGAGCAGTATATGAAACCCGGCTATATTTAAAACTTGTTTGACCAGCTTTTTTTTCTGTTTCCTGAACTCATAACACTGCACATACAAGAGAGTTAGTTTTATTTTCTGTCCGGTGTCTCCAGTGACTAACATGGTCCACATTCAACGTAAACACATCGAGAGGGGGCCGCACTGATCTCTACAGGGTCACAGCTGTATGCTCATTAGCAAAAGTCCCACACGGTCCTGGCAAAATCCAGCACAATGCGTCTTCTTTCTTTGGTTTATCTCTCAAGGACAGAAAGTCAGGAGATATTTTGTTTCCCTTTCAAGACATAAAGGTGCTACAGTTCCTCCAAAATACACAGTCCACTTGTTGACGTCCCTGCTGTTTCATATCCAGGCGACTGCCACACACAAACACAGATATATACTTCACCCAGTTGTATGGTACAAAAAAAAGGAATTATTGCCAAGCTAAATGAATTCGTATCTCTTCATCATGATACCCCACTAATAGACAGACAAGTCCTATATGAGCAGCTGTGTAGGTTCACGAGGATCTCCTAATGGCCTGCGAGGTCCTTTTTTGGAGAGGCGAAATGTCCTCGACGTGTGTAGTAGCTGTAGAGAGGCAGTTGCTGTGGACACTTGTGCCTAAATGATAACTCTCGAATTTAGCATTATCTGCTTCGGGGGTTAGAGGTGTTTTGGAGACTGTCATATGAGTAGTCAGATGGTTCTTTTTGGTCAAATGCTCATTAACAAAAGCGCAGCCATTTGCCAACTCAGAGATTTTTTTTTTCTTTTTTTAAAGCGTCTGTTCCATCACCAAAGTGACGTACTTTCTTTTAGTCCTGATGGCCTGTAGCCAGCAGCCGCTTTTTGTTTTCTCCCCCCTCTGTGCTCACACAGGAAACCTCATAATATACAGTATGAAAAATTTACAAGTCGCACTAATTTGTGAGCGTGGACTTTGCCTGAACATAGTATACTTGAGGTAGTTTATCCTCCCATCTGGAAATGCACAATGGATCTGCTATGGATAACGGGTGGCTGTGGGTGTGTTTTTGACAGAAAAATGACGAAGTTGAACAAGCTGCCTTGTCAAAAAATTTACTTTAACTGTCCTCCACTTGTGTAATGCCATGGCAGTGTTTATTGTTATTTGTTTGCTCGAGGAATTTATTTGAAATCCGCACATCCTGTCACACTGAGTAGCTTTCTGTTGGACTGCATATCTTAACACATTCATCTGCTGTGCTATTAGAGACGTTTTAGTGGCTGGTGGAGCTCGACACCGACAGTCAGATTAGATTTTTTTGGGGGGGGGGGGGGGGGGTGTAAAGAGTTAACAGTGGTTCCAGTTCGTGTTAGATTTACAGAAATGCACCGACATAATACAGTTATTCAAGCAATTTCAATTGAGCCGTGGTCATAACGGCACACTGGTGTAATTACTTCATGATGCTCTGACCAAGCAAGAGAGCATTCGCAGGAGAGAAAAAAAAAGTGCTGTTGTGAAATAATGAAATTGTATTTTATAGTGTTTCCAGATTTTTTTAAAGCGTCCCCGGTGGTGAGTTTGAAATGTAAACTGTAGCTGCGATGAAAAGAACCACCGATCCTGAGTGTTCAGTGGGCGCAGCTCCACCTCGGAGGTCAGGTTGTAATTGCTGCTATAACAATGCAAAAATCAAACGTATGCGAAGCATGTTTTAATTACCGGCAAATTCCAGAGATATTTCCTCAGCTATCTAATGTTGCACCCCACAATTTCAGTCAAGGGAGAAGAAGAAGAAGTGAAAAAATGTTGTGTGAAAATCTTGGCTCAACTTGTCAACAGCCTACGTGGGCTTGTTGATGATTTTCAGTGACTGCCATAAAGGCAAATCAATTAAATCTGGAGACTGTGATGTGTTTGCGGCAGCTTCTCCTGAAGTGTGTGCGAGTTAGGTGCATTACTTACCTGTTAAGTGCTCCACAGCAATATAGAGGCACACTCAAAGGTAATAAGAGACATGGCGCTCTGAATTACTCCAATTCAATCAGCCAGCTCGGCATTGTTCGCCGGAGATGAATCATTTTTTGATAATTTTTAATTGTGCGGATCAGAGGGAGCCCTGGCACTATGGCGTAAGCTGACATTTAATTTAAGTTGTTGACTGATAGCAGCAAGTTGTGTCCGTGTATCATTTATTGAGGAGCACACACTGTGCCTTCATCCAACCCACCCTCAGATATCGCTTGTCAGATCCACGCTTCGTCACTCGATCGTTGCTTAAAATCTCCCACTGTCCTCACTACATATTTACATTGTGAACTGAATTACATTAGATCGCATATCCCAACCATATCATTAAAGTGCGTGCGATTTCGGGTAGTTTATATGCTAATGCGCTCGGACTGAATGGATGATTGAAATTAATAATTATCACGTTGGACAGTGGTTGTTAGGCGGTGGAGGTTTCAAACAAACTTGCCTGCTAATAAGGTGGAACACAAAAACACTCTTGATAAGTGCGGCTCCGCATCAAATTCATCAAGATGCTGCATGCACGAGCATGGACATGAGCTTTTCATAATGCCCCGTGGCCCTTTGTCTCCACATTGAAATGTACCAAGGGGGCCTTGAATATATGCTTGTAGTGTGTTGTAAGCAGTATTTGCATATTCAAGATGTACATTATTCACATGGCTGATACTGCTCCTTTCATAAGCATGCCTCTTATGCCTGTTCTCCACCCCCATCCCCCATCCTCGCCATTTTAACCCCCCACCCCATCCCACCCCAGGCCCCCCCTTGATTAACTAATGTCCAATTCGATGCAGCGTATTTCATGAGCTTGTCACCTAATACAGGCAGCTGATTAACCTGGAGTCCGGCTGCTGGAGTTGCGTCTCTCGCCTCTCCCCGTCTTAATTTCTTTCTTTTTTTTTTTTGTTACCCCCTCCTCAACCCCCCCTCCCTCTCCCTCTCCCTCTCCCCCCCTTCATCCTCCCACCCCTCCTCAGTCTTTGTTGTGGCGGCAGCAGCAGAGCATGCATTGCACTGGCGGTCTGAAGCATTGTGTCTGATTTCCAGCAGACAAACTGACCTCTGGGGATTTATTGACAGCAAACTCCACAGAGGCAGACACAGAGCTGGGAGCAGGGAGGCAGCCGGGGAGGGGCGGAGGGTGTTGGGGAAGGTTTGTGAGGGGGGAGAGGGAGGGGGGCACAGACAGGGAGATAGAGGGAAAGACAGAGAGAGAGAGAGAGGAAGAGAGAGAGAGAGAGAGCGAGGGAGAGTTTCAACGTAATGAAACAGGAAACAGGTAGAGGCGCACAGAGAAAGAAATCAATATAGGGGGTGGGGTACGCACTACGAATTTAGTTTGATTTACAAAAAAAAAAAAATTCTCTCCTCGCCGAGTATTAGCAAGTGAAAGAAAATGGCCGCCTCCTACAAGGATCTAATTAATTTTGAAGGATCATCAGCCCCTTTAGTCCAAGGCAGGGTACAGGAGGGAGGGAGGGAGGGAGACAGACCCCTGGGCTGATTAGAATTCACTGCAGGTAGGCGCTGGCTGCTGCTCACCCACTGTGTCACGGCTAAAATGGAATCACTGTTGTGAGTGGCAGTCTGGGCAACTGAAGCCTGCTTCCCTTGGCCTGCTCCTTTGTTGCCTGCATTCACCTCACTTTACCCCTCAGGCAGGTGGATTTACACGTCTAGATGGCAGAGGGAAAGCCACAAATGGAACATATATGTTTGCATTATCTAATAGTGGCCGTAGTGAGAGGAATGGAGAGAGGAGGAGGAGAAGGAGGGGGGGGGGGGGGGTTGTAAAAAAAAAGGCCCATGCTACCCGGATACAGTTGCGCCTCAGCAGGAAAGAACAAGGTGAAATTTCTGCCATTGTGGTCGATTCAAGCACCAAAGGAGGGTTTTAAAACAATGGGGCTTGAAAGGTTATTTTACTGATCACACTAAGAGTGAAGGGAGGGTTTTACCTCTCGTAGGATCACGGTTATGGTTTCATCCGTGCTGGTGTGAGGCTCGTATTCCGAGCGATAGTAAAAAAAAAAAAAAAAAGGCCTGAATTACAGAGTTAGGTTACTTTTAGAAGCAAGTTTTTTTTTTTTTTCTACCGAGATGAGAGAGAAACAGAGCGAACCGCCCGATTCAAGCCGCAGGATTTCCACACCGAAGTACACGTTTTGCCTTCAACCAAGACAGAAAAAGGAAACAAGCGAGCGTGTTTTTACTTTCGCTGAGCGAAAGCTGCTAAACAAGCTATTACCTGTCTCTATGAAGTCGTCAAATTTGTTTGTTGACGAGCGTTCCAGGAGAGCACACGTCTCACTGCCTGCAGATCTTCTCAAAGTGGGGCCTGTGGACCCAGAAGCAGCCTGTGAGCGCCGCTTTCTCACTCATTACACTTCAGCTGTGCTTTTCTCCCAGATATTCGGCTTCTCCGCACTAAATTATGGATAAAATCGTCATCTTTGAGGCACATTTATGATCTGTTACCTTGGCTCAGAAAAGTATGAGAGGTGCATGCGGCAAAACGATCCTTCAAGAGTGTGTGGATACACTAGAGAGGTCATCGGCGTGAAAATCTCATGGTTTTTCATCGTTGGATTTTTTTTTTTCTTTTTTCTTTTTTCTTCTACCTCCGGTTTTTCAAAGTGAGAGGGGGGGCGGGTGTTCCTCTGAAAGTATTCAGGAGCTGTAAAAGAATAATTTGTGTCAACATTAATGTGCAGGTCTGGTCAAATCCTGTTCATTCAGCAGCACATTGGAGTTACTGGCATTTCACAGAGAGCACTTGATGTTCGTGCTGTTGCGAGCCTGGCTGCTACGACAATGGATTTTACTCCATTTACCCCAAAAAAAAAGACAATAATTTTTTTTTTCAAAAAATCACAAGGGTGTGACATCACACTCGGAATCACGAACTGAAGCCAAGTATTCCAGATGGACAGACGGCGTAAAAACCGAGGTACTTTGAAAGCTTCGTTGCTTGCGATACCTGATGGCACTTTGAACAATGTGGGACGAATAAGATCAAATTTGTTGGCTCTTGCGTCGGCGCTGCAATACTCTCTTTACTTCCTTCGACCTTGAATGATACCAGGGCTGTGTGACTTTAATGTGGCTGGTTTGACATCGCTTTGTTTCCCGGTTCGAGGTCAAACGTCAGTATATTAATGTGTTTGTACAGCATAAGAGCAATTGTGTCAGGCTTTCTTAGCGTCACCAAACAGGCTCGTCACATGCTTGATGTTGTTGAATGCTTGTCTTGTGTTTTTTCAATGGACGCCTTGTGCGTTTAATATTAGACTCTTTTCCTATTATTGTGTCAAATGCTGCCGTACATCTGTATTCGGGATTGTGTTGTTTAATGTGAGGATTTGAAAAGGACAAAAAGCTCAGATGCGTCGACACACTCGCGCACGCACACGTGTGCTCTCACACAACCTCTCACACATTCCAGAGTGTGACTGAAAGCTTTTCTAAAATATTGAGAAAGGGGTCTCTTGTGTAAATTTACGAGGAATTTAGATTTTTCCGGGGAAGGGTGTGGTTTTGTTGCTCAGCGGCTCAGATAATTCTTGAGAGGAGACCTGTCTCCTGTGCCAATAATATATTCAACCTTGATTCGTAATTTGTGCCGGTGCACACAGGAGCGTCCATTCGTCTCGCTGTGGAAAAAAAAGAAGAAGGAGAGAAAAAAAAAAAACTCTTCACACATCTGTTGCAGCACGTTGGTGGCAGATACTCGTGTTACTGAGGATTCGGGTTCATTAAGGGAGTGGCAATATCGACGAGGCAGTATGTGGCATTAAGATTTGTCTTTGTCTTCCCCCCCCCCCCTTGCTCTCCAAACACTGTAGCAGAGCAACACATGATTTGGACAGAGAGGACTGACAGCCTTGCCTAGCACCAGGCCTCTGATCAGCCATCTCCACCAGCAAACTGAAGCTTGACCCGCTCCCCATCACCAGCCACACAAGCATCTTCGTAACAAAACGTCATCTAACTGTGAGTACCGCACTTCTTTTGCTCCTTTGTTTCTTTTAATTTAGTGTTTTTTTGTTTTTTTGCCTTTCATGTTGAAGTAACTAAGCTGGAGATAAGCATTAATACTTGTGTTAACACTTTAGTGCTGCTTCTCCTGTAATTTTAGCTAAATTCTGCTTTTCTGAACAAACAAATCTGTCACTGTCAAATATGGGTTTATTGTTGGGACCACTGTTACATTTATTTCTATCCAGTATAAAATTCGGTTCCAAATTGTAACTTGTATGTCTACATGTTCAACTTTTCCACATTTCGACTCTGTTTTCCGCAACTTGACTCCTCATTTCCAGCGTGTTACTCTAAATATATTTGTGCCACATTGTTGGATAATGTGTAACTTAATTACCCCCAAATTAATTAATAAGATTCATACAGTTCGGGAGATCAAACTAATGCCTGGGTCTGTTTGTACAGGAGGAGCACAAAAATCTTTTCTTTTTTTTAAGGTCAGCTGTTTCACTTTAGAAGAATACACTCTTGTATTTTTCCATGTGCCAAATAAAGGAGTTTTACAGCCAATTTAGAATAAAACAAAACAATTCTGACTCTCTCACACTTTAGGTTTTCTTTACGTTCAACAATCTTAGCAGCACAAAACGCCTCAAGTTACCTTCCTCGCTGATCTGCCGGGTCACGTATCTGGTGTATTCCTCCGGTAGTTTGGAAGCGCCATCACTGTGAACACATGGCTAACAAAAGAGGCCTCTTGTCCTCTTGGCTCAGTGCGCCACCTACTGGCGGCTGGCGGCACTTCAGGAGCACGCTGCGAGTGAGTGGAAGGAAACTTGGAGTAATTAGGAAGGGAACCATCCTTATTGTCCTTCACTGCCGCGATGTGGAATTTTTTAACCCGTGATTCAAGAAACAAATATAGCACAGAAAAAAAAATCTAATCTCATTTGAATACTATTGGATTGGACCAAGGAAAACTATATATATATAATTACTACATCTGTGTTTTGTTGTTTGGTGAATCCTTGGGCGAGCAGCCTGGGAAAGGCAGCAATATTTATATCATTTAGATAATTGTTTTGTTGAGTTATTGCGCTCGTGCTTACAAACTGCCTGCCATGGCGATTTAGTTTGTAATTCTCCTCCCACAAATGTATCCTTGTGAATCAGGAGTGGCACCATAATATAGTTACATGTTTGAAAAGTGGAAATCTAGTTAGGTGTGCAGAGTTTCTTCCAGGCCTAATAATACAGCGATCATGGGTTTCTTTTTACAGTGAGGTGTGTTACTTTCCACTTACAGGTGACATCAGTTGCAAGGGGATGACCGAGCGCATTCATAACATCAATCTCCACAACTTCAGCAATTCTGTACTTGAGACCCTCAATGAGCAGCGCAACCGTGGGCACTTCTGTGACGTGACCGTTCGGATCCATGGAAGTATGCTGCGAGCTCACCGGTGCGTGCTGGCCGCTGGAAGCCCCTTCTTTCAGGACAAGCTGCTCTTGGGCTACAGCGACATTGAGATCCCCTCGGTGGTCTCAGTGCAATCCATCCAAAAGCTGATTGACTTTATGTACAGCGGGATTCTGCGGGTATCTCAGTCGGAGGCCCTGCAGATCCTCACGGCCGCCAGCATCCTTCAGATCAAGACCGTCATCGATGAGTGCACGCGCATCGTCTCCCAGAATGTGGGCCTGGCCGGGCCAGGGGGCTTCCCTGTCATACCAGGAGACTCTGGTCAGGAAACGCCCCGCGGCACGCCGGAGTCCGGCACCTCTGGGCCCAGCAGCGACGCAGAGTCGGGTTATATGCAAGCAACATCACAGCAAAGCATGGATCGTACATACACATCACTGTATTCCTACTCCGGCCTCTCCGTGCACAACGGCACCCGCGAGCGCCCCCTTTACATTAACCCTCTGTCCACTAACTACGACCCGACTCTCAGCACTCAGAAGGACCAGCAGTCGCAAGACCCGCCCTGGATGAACCGCATCCAGGGCGGATCCCAGCAGGTCGACCGCTTCATCACCACAGCGGAGTCCACTCACTGCCGCAAGCAACCCCGCCCGGTACGCATCACAACAGGGGGGATGCACATCAAGCAGGAGGCCGAAGACGAGTACAGCTGCTACGACAACATGGGGGACTGCCAAGACGACACTGACAACACCGAGGGCGTGGAGAGTGAGTCCAAGGTTGAAAGTTTTGACTCAGGGGTGAGCTCCTCCATCAGTACTGAGCCGGATACCATGGAGCAGCAGTCGTACCTGCAGGGCTTTAACCGAGAGGGCAGCGGGGACAGCCAGCCCGGCGGAGGGGCTCCGGTGCAGATCGAGGTCAACGACTCGTCCCCCGAGCAAGTGCAGAAGACGGAGGACGGGGACACTTCCCATAGCACTAGTGACAGTAGCATGATGCAGCCCCTGTCAAACTCAGTCAAACTCAGTCCCGTGTCCCAGTACATGCGCCAGGTAGAATCACACACCAGCAACCTGAGGATGCCGCACACCGTGACCAGCAATTCCCAAGTGATGGGCACTGCTGGAAGCACCTTCCTGCCCACACTGTTCCCCACGCAGTCGACTAGAGACCACAAGCCTTTCCCTTACCTTACTGGCCAGCAGCAGCCCCAGTTTGTGGCAGTGCCGCCCCCTGCAATGACGTTTGCTAACACCATGTTGGTACCGCAGGCGCAAGCTCAGCAGCAACAGGCTGCAGGAGGAATCGGTTCGGGGGAAAAGAAGCCCTATGAATGCACTCTGTGCAGTAAAACCTTTACTGCCAAACAGAACTACGTCAAACACATGTTTGTCCATACTGGTAAGTCAACATCTCAGAGGTACAGACTTTTCTTCCAGTTGACTGACTGTTTTCTTAACTTGTAGGTGTTGAGAAACAGCGGAAGTAGTTTATTGACCAGAGCTTGACACGAGATATATTTTATAACCATGACATTACTGTTTTCAGTTTATTACCCATGACGTGTTAAAGGCTCATCATCCAGCGCAACAATGGTGGCCTTATTCCTTATTAGCACTCCTTAATGCTGTGTCACTCTGACAAACCAGCCGCGTCACAAGATTTGAGGGCTGCGATTTTTTTTTCCATTCTCGCTGAGAAAAATGTTGAAATTTATCTTGGAGTTAATTTCGCATCAAGCGCCATTTCAAACGCAATTCTTCCTTTTGAGCACTTTCAAAACCACCCGACCCTCCTCAGTTAGACAAGATCGAGGTCAGGTGTCACGGTGATGACCTGCTGGGGTCAGGTTAAGGTCAAAGACAGGAAATCGATGAAAAACAGCAGTTAATAAAGACAAAAAAAACAAAAAAAATGGGTCGATTATGTATTTACAATTCAAATGAGTGAGTTTAATGAATACTAATTGTACACCAAGAAGATAATATTAGTATGCAGTTTGGAGTTTAGGCATAAAGAGATGCTGCTGCCCAGCGTTTCATTACCTATCTCAGTAATTTAACTTAATTACAGACGGATGAAAACAGCCTAAAAATGGCATTCATTCGGTCACAGTCGACTTGTATCTTTGTTATCATTTATATTTCCTGTACAATGGCAGCAGAGTGCTCATGCTGCACATCACTTCACTGCACACGTTTCTTTTTCTTTTTTCCTTGCGGCACTGACGGCTTTATCAGTCACATACTGTGGAAGTCATCACCACAGAAAGAAAGAATTGAATATCATATAATTAGATGATCTCATAAGAATTGCCTACTCAAATGGCCATTGCTATTCATTACCATTCACCGCTTAGCCGGAACCACTGGTTATATGGAGGCCATTTCAAACTAAATTCCCTGTTTTACATACACAATTGTGCACAACAGAGTGGCGACATATGGAGAGGAAAAGTCCCTGATTGGTCGGCCGACATGTTTATTATCAAAGTCCCAGTAAGATTTAAATTCCTTTCATTAAAATTGTTAAAAAAGAAGCTGGGTGGGATAATCGTAGTACTACAATGTTGTACATCCAATAATACACTTTCTTAATAAGCACTCAAAAAAATAAGTCCAATCCTACCAAGTTTGTGGTTTTTTTTTTCTCACAGTATCACACCTAAAATAAGAACCTAAAAATCCCTTTCTTCTATATTTGAGATTCAAGTTGCTGCATGGACAGATGGTTTCACTAATTTTAAGTCATTTAGTTGTTTTTTTTTTAATCCTATATTAGTGCCTCCTTTTTTTGCAGTGTAAAAATAAATGTATCAAGTACATGTAATCAGACTATACAAGCACCTTTATGCAACGCACCTAAATCAGTAAAGCCACAGTATCAAGGAGTGATGCATGGTTACATATGCAGCTGAGCGAATGTGTCGTTTGCTGTTATCAAATATCCGTCAGAGGCAGGGAGGCAGATTTTCAATGGCATGATTCACGGCATCACAAACACACTGTCCCGAACAACACGGTAAACATGTTTATTATGTGGGTGCCAGCTCCATGTCGCTGATGTGAGTCTGACCCTGAATCGTGACCTTTGAGTGAATCAGATCAGGAAGAGACAAAAAATGAAAAAAATAGAGAAAATAACCCGCTTTAAAGAAGGAGGAATAAAAAGTATAAATTATTGGCTTCATTAAATCAGAGCAGGGAGCTGCACATTAATTTGTTCTGTGCAGCAAGAAACAATAGATACACAGCACTTTAACTTGCATGGTACGATGTGCCTGTTTGCAGTGTTATGACTCTCCTCTGCTACCTGTTCGTTTTACTTAATTATTGATATGTTAATATTTTACTGCCTATAATGTCAGCGCTGACAATTAAGTGAAATGAGCCGACCGACTGGCATGAATATAAAATTCATACATAAATAATTTTTTATACTCCAAAAGGAAATTGCATTATTTTATGTTTCAAATTCTATTCTCAAGCGTGAATTGTTCAAATGTTAATTTTGTGAGCTGTAAAGTCCCTAAATTTGACTTAATGTGACCATCAGGGCGCCTTCTCCAATGGAAACCTTTCCCACAGTGCCGCCGCTTCGGCACGCTCATTGGAAGCAACATCATAACAAACCTCCAACAGGTTTAAATAATTCTAGCCTGAGGTGTGTTCCTGTACCGCAGAAGTAACAGTGCTGGCTTCAGGCATCTGCTGCTGCTGCTGCTGCTGCTGCTGCTGCTGCTGCTGCTGCTGCTGCTGCATGGACTGAAGTCAGCGCATCCTGCCACGTTGTCTGTGCAGCTCTCCGAGTTGGCTGGCCGCGTTTCAGGAGCGTTTATTTTCAAAAATTAGCCTTGATTCCATTCCCAGATACTAATTTTGTCCGAAGTTTTGTCGCTTATGAAACAAACTTGCACCTTCAAATACAGTTGAATTACACTCAGCAACCAGGCAGACCCTCAAATATTTCTTAAGGAGAAAAAAAAGGCGCGCAAGTTTTGACATTTCTCAAGATGGTTGTTGACATGATGAATAGATAGAGCCAATCAGGGAAGGAAGGTTAAATGTGATAAAGTAGGGAATTCCAAACAGAAGTATTCCTGAAAACGATGCAAATGGTATAAATGTTTACAGAAACGGAGACATTACCCGACCATTAGGAGGGTGTGCCTCCTGTGCATTGTTGAGTTTATGTTAAACAACCTGCCTTCTTCCACGCTTTAGGATCTAATTCTCAAAACGTGTCTCTTCTCTTTTTTCCCCCCCTAATGCTTTTGTCTTGCATGTACATCCAGGTGAGAAGCCTCATCAGTGCAGCATCTGCTGGCGCTCGTTCTCCCTGAAGGATTACTTAATTAAACATATGGTGACACACACAGGGGTGCGAGCCTACCAGTGCAGCATCTGCAACAAGCGTTTCACCCAGAAGAGCTCTCTCAACGTCCACATGCGGCTGCACCGTGGTGAGAAGTCCTATGAGTGCTACATCTGCAAGAAGAAGTTCTCACACAAGACCCTGCTGGAGAGGCACATGGCCCTGCACAGCACAGCCAGCACCATCGCGGGGCTGTCAGGGAGTGCCGGCGCCCCGGGCCCCGTCTCCATCCCCATGACAATGGCCGTCCCCGAGCCCGGGGCCGGAGTGGTGGCCCTCGCCATGCCGGTGAGCGGCGGCGCCGGAGTCGGGGCCGGGGTTGGAACAGGAGTGGGTGTAGCCGCAGAAGCAGGCTGCCAAGAAGGGACCACCTACGTGTGCTCCGTCTGCCCTGCCAAGTTTGACCAAATGGAGCACTTCAATGACCACATGCGAATGCATGTCTCCGATGGATAAGTACAAATAGATAAACTTCTTTCAAAAAGAATGACAAATAAAATGGCACTAGATTTTCCTTTTCTTATTTTGAGGTATGAAGAGTTATGAGTATAGACACTGGCACATTAAGTTTCCCAAAAAAGATTTTTTTTTTTTTTCTTTCTGTTATTCTAAAAGAAAAAAGATGGTGGCCTTAAGGCTTAGTAGTTTGATATTGATCTACTGGATGGATCCTAACTACAGGCCTCTAAATGTATGCTTTCCTAAAATACTGATTTATGTGTTGAACACTACCGAAAGGCCTACGAAAGAAACACATACACACAGACACACCCTTAGTGTAGGCTGAATGGATAGACATGTGTGCATATATGTTTTAGCTTGTGTGTGCGCGCGTGTGGATGTCTCTCCGGTCCGTGTGCGCGTGTGCGCGTGTGCGTGTGTGCGTGTGTGTGTGTGTGTGTGTGTGTGTGTGTGTGTGTGTGTGTGTGTGTGTGTGTTAATTGCCATGAATTATAAATCGTGGCAGTTGTGAACCCATACTGACCAGTTTGGAAACTATAGATATCCAAGCTTACTGTGGTATAATTTACAATAACAAAAAAAAATCATCTGGGGTTGGGCTACATATTCCCTCTAAAAAAATACTGATGGTCACAAGATTGCCTTCTTATATCAAATAAAAAAAAAGGAGAGTAGTTAATTTGACACTGGGTTTTATTTATTCCTCTGGTATTAAGGGATTATAATGCAGCTGTTGTCAAGGTACCAATTTAATCATTTTACTCAAATGTCACTCCCCGTCCGTGGTGATGGGGACAAATATTTCTCATGTTTTGTAATTATTGTCCATGCATTTTGATGATTGCGGTCACATTTTACCAAACTAGGGTGTGTTGACGAGACAGTATTTGAGCAAAAATATGTTTCTTTTTTTCCGAGAGTTTAACTCATTTGCATACACTGCCACTAATATCTTAAAAGACTGTTAAGGCTAGTAGACCTCTTCCATTTCAATACACGAGAAAAAAAGAAAGATTCTTTTTCTGATGAGTTTCATTTCTTTCTTTCTTTTTAATCTCAGCCTTTTACACTCGCAGTTATGGCAGGTTGGAATATGGGACTAAACTCTCTCCTTCATTATTGCTGCTCTTCAACTTGCACCTGACTGTTATGGGATATAAATTAAAAACAACACACACACACACACAAAAAAGATTTGTCACTGCAACTATTGAGTAACCTGCACGGTTTAATTTGATAATTGAATAACAACGTTGTGGCTGTGTTGGAACAGTGTTGTTATAGAGGGGGTAATTTAATTTGAATCCAAATTGAAATTGGAATAAATGCCATCCCGATCCTTGAACCAGTATAACCTGTTCATTACCATTGCAGGGCCATTTCCAGCAGGTGTGAGCTGAAGGCATCGCTCTCTGCCTCGGCTCTTCCTGATGAGTCAAATGGCGCACAGCGTTTTGAAAGGAAATACAGTCCCAAAGTCTAAAGCAAGTAGCTCCTTTGATTGATATTGCACTGTTTCACTATATATACCACAAATTGCGGATGGACGTAGTTGACAAAATAGCATACATTCCTGACTTTTTCTAAAAACTGAGACACAGCGTGTAAAGAATAGAATCGGAGGCTAGTGTGCGCAAGTTGTCATCCATACATCAGATCACTTAAGGCTCATTTCTGATATTTAAATTTATTTATATTGCTTTCTATCCAAAATAAGACACACACAAACACACACACACACACACACACACACACACACACACACACACACACACACACACACACACACA
>JAUESE010000008.1:8504864-8515602 GCA_032274725.1 Malacoctenus triangulatus
AAAAAAAAAGCTTGAAAATGTACTTTCAGGGTTAATGGTAGAAACAGCTCCGAGGGCAGTGACAGCTGGTGCAGAAACACTGCAGAATCACTGACATGAGGTGAGAGCGAGTAAACTTCTGCCGCCATATGGCTCACCAACAAGTGCAGCAGTGACACCGACATACAGTGCGCTGCAACAACGTGAAAGAAGGCCTCACACGCGATCATATGATTTTAAATTAATTATTAGATCAAGTTTCGCAGCAGCAGCAGCAGAGGAAAGTGTCATTGATCGGTGTTGGTGCGGAGCCAGTTCTCGTCGTCATGTATCAGGAGGGGCGGAGGAACACGATCCAATTCATAGAATGACGTGTCCTAACAAACAGCCACACTAAAAGTTCAACAATAAACTATCTGTGCAATAAAAAAATAGAGAGTGAGGTACAACAGCACGGAGGCAGCGTTGCTGCACGGATCAAGCTGCAGCTGTGGCTGTGAGCAGACGGAAGGAAACACTTTAAAACCTCGGTCTCTGCACACTTTCACCATGCAAATGACTCCAACGGCTCCGAAAACTCACTTTTGGCTTTGCTGAGGTGCAGGGAGTGATCGGACACCGGCACCCTGAACGCCTCCCCCGGGTAGACGTGTCCTCCCGCGTAGTTGTGGCATTGGGAGAGCTTCCCCGCAGCCTGCTCCTCCGCAGACGTGACGGCGGCGAGCAGCAGCAGAGCGGCGCACAGCGCGCACAGCGCGTCCCGCTTCACGTCGGTGTGGAAAGCAGTCTCCATCGCGCCGTCCCTTTTGTGTGTAAGCAGACGCGGGCTGGCTGAGTGCTTGGGGACTCCTGGCAGCAGGTTTGGGAAGCTTCTTCCGTCTTCCTCTTCTTCTTCATTCAGGCTCTCCAGCAGCTCGTCGCAGCGTTACCGCCATCTCCTGGAGCTAATTAGCTCAAGGCTCAGTGACTAAAAAGTTTAACTCTGAGGTGATGTTTCCTTCTTGCTGTTGCGTGTCTCATGTTTGGTAAAATGACCACTTTTTATTGTTGGATTAAGTTTTTTTTTTTAAATTACGTTTTGTGGCAAAACGAGTCTCTCAAAACTGAGCTTGGTTGGTCTCCATGGTGACCTGGTTCCCTCATTGGTGGAGATGTCGAGATCAAACTCGGATATCAACTTGTAGTGTCATTGACTGATTTCTGGGACTAAAATATATTTCAGTGACCGAGGATGGAAAAAGATATTTTTTAAAAAATCCAGCCTAATTTCTTGACAAAAACATCGAAACCACATAAAGAACACATTCATTTCTAGATAACAAAACCACCTGACAGCTGCAGTAATAAGGAGAACACAAACATTATAGGTTACAGTCTTTATTACAACAGCTCACACATCCTGCCAAAGCTTCAATGGAACCTCCTCACTTCCATTAGTCTCCATAAATGTAACAGTTTACAACCACAGACACTAACATCATTGTCCTTGTCCAGCTATCCCAACACATGTGGCGACGTTTCCGAATTTAGTCCGTTTTTTTTAGGCTGTACACTCCAGATAATACATGGCTGATGGAGACGGACGGGTGGAAATTGCAGACGACAGATGAAGTCCAGAAAAAACAGACAAAAGTCTAAAATTGTCTGTGGATCATTCGCACAGGATCTGGTTTTAAAAACTGCAGAGTGAAGAAAAAAAGTTTGACACGTGAAGCTTTCAGGAAAAGTAACACTGAACCCAGCATCCCTCCTGAATTTAAAAATGAAGCTTCGTTGTTTGTTTTGTTTACATTCACCGCAAGGAGCAGCTTGTGAGACTTTAGCATGTGGATATATCAGGAATGATAAATCAGCCTCTGAACATCAACCTGATCAACTAAACGAGTCTCCAAATCACCGCTGATCCTGTCGTCACCAAACCGACACACAACCTAGCGACATCGATGTAAACACGCTCGCTGGGTCAACGTGTCACACCAACATTCCTCCTCCAAACAAGACGAGTGCCAGATGCGTCCGCTTTGGCAGGAAAATGCAACATTTCACACATTTCCCTCCCTTCTCTCTGATACATACATCATGTCAGAGAAAACACTGTTGAATATCAGTCTGCACTCTGCTGCCTTTGATGGTTTTTCCGTGACAAAGAGTTGCATAAAAAAAGACAAAGATTGATTCAAACTCGGTTAAATTATTTATGTGTGTACAAACAGTACAAAGCTGTTTTTTTTTATTACAGGTCAGACCGTTTTGAAGTGATATAGTTGATGGTGGCTTCGTTGCACCTCAAAATTTACCAGAGATAAACACCAAACAAGGAAGTAAAGAGTCTCCTAAGTGCTAAACACTTGGGGCCACATTCACAAAAAAAATACCTCTTTTCCTCAAGATATGTTAAGCGATTGATTTCAGAAAGACGAGATCTACTTATCTGCATGAAGAAAAATGCATTGAAGTCCTATTGAAGGCATTAAATAGTCAACTCAAATCCTGCAACAAATAAGTGCTCTTAAAAAGCTGCGAATGGTTTCACGGATTGATAAAAAAAATATATATAAATAACTAAGCCCGAATTTCATGAAACTGTAAAAATGGCAAAAAAACACCTGAGGTTAGTTCTGATGTCAAAATCATTCCAGATTCCTCCCCATGTCATTGTTTCCACCCGATTTAGTTCTCTATCATTAAGGCTCTGTGTTTACTGATGTAGCTCTGCACATGACAGCCTTGAGGTCGTGAAAGCTGCGTGTTAAACTGTACAAATGTTGGCAGTAAATGGCTCCTCTGATGACAGAACTAAAGGAGCCTCAAAATCTCCTGCTGCAAATCGATCAGAAGTTAGCCAGAACTAGAAGAAGAGGCAAAGAAGAATAAGCCTAAAAAAGCTTTACATGTGTCATTTTTCAATATCTCAGGACATTTCTGTGAACCTGGCCCGTGCTGTGAGAACGCACAGTGCTGGAGGTAAGTTACTGCTGATGCTTGAACCTCTGGATCCGAGGCACCGACTTAAGTTACATTTCATGACGTGTGCGTATCTGTGAGGAGTGTAAAGCGAGGGGAGGAGGCGAGTATGTTTTTTTGGCTGACGAGTTTGAACGAAAACACGAAAGGAGTTCAGCTAATGGACTTGAGCTTGGCCCAGGGGTTCGTGCCGCGCACCTCCAAGGGGGGGTTGTTAGCAAAGACGTGGTTGCACAGCTCCTCCAGAGGCGGCTCGGGGTCCGTGGTGGCAAACTGAGCCGCATCTTCAATTTCCTTCCTCACCTCCACATCAATCTCCTGCAGGCGCAGCGAAGGAGAAGAAACTGGGATTAACTGATGTCACAAATATACAGATCGAGGAACCAAGGGAATAAAGTCATGCAGGTACAGTGCTACATTTTACAACATTCAAGATGATAAAAAGAAACTGAATACTGATGCAGCCCCAATATTCCATTTACAGCACTGACAAAGACTTGACATGAGTCAGCGTAGTTTCTTTTCTTAGTCAACAAATAAGAACAACACAATTACGTAATTGACAAAGCGAAGAGTGTTTGCGTACCTTGAGCTCCTCCACGCTGGCCATGTTGTTGCTGAGCATGCGGTCCTTCAGCAGTGAGATGGGGTCACTCTTGCTGCGGACCTCCTGGATCTCCTCACGTGTGCGGTAGCTAGAAAGGGCACAGATTGGTGCAGGGAGGTTGTCGGGGTGCGCTAGTACAATCATCTCTGTTGTAGTAACACCAAACCCAAAGAGGTCGAACATGAAAATGAGTATTCATTGTGAAAATTGATTTCCAATTTCTTTAACAGTGTTGGGGTTAGCCAAAAAGTTAGCACAAGTAGAGGAGTGAGAAAGACGAAATCAACATTTTCTTGTGAAAAAGTTTGCAAAATTACTTTGTTAGCAATTTGAGCCAAGCAACAACTTCCTAAAGTCAGTACCAACATCTGCAGTACGTGTTCATTGCATGGCTACGCTCTGCTCGGGTTATTGCAAGGCCACAACAGAGGGAAGGACAGTACAGAGAGGCTACGGGGGGGCAGTGTGGAAGCAAAGGGATGGCAGCACAGTGAGGATAAGGTCAGATCCAAGATCGTCAACGCAGAGATACAAAACTCAGTTCCACTGAAGACCATCAAAGTAAAAGCCAGATTAAAAAAAAAGGAATATGATGGTGTACCTGACGCCAGGATCGCTCATGCTGTGTCCGTGGTAACGGTACGTCTGAAGTTCCATGAGAATAGGACCCTGATAAAAGAGGTGGGCCAAAATCAGATGATAAAATAATAATACTTGTGAGACACCAAAAACAAACACAGAGTCTTGACTCACCTTCCCAGATCGGCAGTGATCAGCTGCAAACCTGGTGGCTTCCCGAACACACAGAACGTCCATCCCGTCCACCTGTTCGCAATAAAAAAAAAACACAGGTTTTCACCATGTTTCTTAATTGCTTTTCATCCTAAATCAGCAGGATTGCAGGTTTGAATCAAGTAGAACGGGCGTACTCTGAGACCGGGGATGAATTCTCCTCTCTTGAAGTAGTCTGTGCTGGCTGCAGCTCGCTCCACTGACGTTCCCATGCCATATCTGTTGTTCTCACAGATGAAGATGACGGGCAGCTTCCAAAGAGCGGCCATGTTGTAGGTTTCAAAGATCTGCCCCTGTCAAATGCGCAAAGGAAATTTTTAAAACCTCAGAAAAAAGAAAAATGGCACTTTCTTGGTTGATATATCAAAGGTACATTTAGCAAAATACATAAATCTGGTTTAACTGTTTTTTAAAAAAAAATATTCTGTTCTGATTCAGCTTTGTTGCGGGGAGGAACAAATGATGACCACAAACTGTTGAGTACCTGGTTTGCAGCACCATCTCCATACAGGCAGACACACAGCTGGTTGTTTTCCTGGTACTTGCAGGCCAGCGCCACACCAGCACCAAGGGGAACCTAACAGGGACCAGTTGTGATACATTCACACACATTCTCTGTAATTTTGTGAAGGAAGAAAACAACAAACTCTGAAATATCGTATGACTGATGCGAGATACAATAAAACAGATTTCAGTGAAGTACCTGAGCGCCAACAATTCCGTTTCCTCCGTAGAAATGTTTACAGTACATGTGCATAGAACCTCCTTTGCCCTTTGCAATGCCTCCTCTTCTGCCTGTGTTTGAAAAATAGGGGTTATTGAATTAAAAGAAGGTCATTAATTATTAATCTTTTATCAACATTTGGCTAAACAATGTCCTTCTGTTTGTCCTCCTCGCCTGGGCGCGCCTCCTCCAGTCATATGTTTTATTTGTTGTGTAAATTTGTGTGCTGGAGGACTCCAACAGCCTCGGGCTGAGTGTCTGTGCTGGAGTTTGGTTTCAGGCGTGCGCCTCCACCTGTTCATGCAGATGTCTGTAGGTTTTCACCATTTCCTTGTATATATTCGTATCAGAGCTGTGAAAATGCAACTTTTCCCCAATCGTGCTGCATCTGACTAAAGATTTTTGCTGGTATTTTCTATTCTGTGAAAACACAGAAAAACGCAGTACCACCAAACGGTCTGTAGAGGGTCAGATAAACTACCAGTACTTTGAAGTGGAAAAAACTCCTGAGGCGAAGCAGCTTGTCCTGCCTGATCAGAGCTTTTCAAACCTTTGAAGAAAAAACCCTGAAGGTCAGAGAAGTGGACACTCACCGGTGAGCTCGGCCATGATTTCCTTCACAGTCCCTCCGCGGGTGTAAGTGTAGCCATGGGCGCGGTACGCTGTGATCAGGTGGTCCGACAAGTTGATTGAGGCCTCGATGCCAACAGCACAAGCTTCCTGCAAAAGGAGAGAATAAACCCTTTGACATGTCTGGACCCAAGCTGGTGTAGGAGCCCAATAATGTTCTCACATCTAAATTGTTCTTGTGATTCTTTAGTCTTTCAAAATGATTTTCTCGAGCAGTAAACAACAACATCAATCATAGAGAATAAATAAAGGGAAAGTAGTTTTTTCCAACCTGGCCATCATACAAGTGGCAGAATCCTCTGATGATCTTCTGCTTGTACAGCTGATCTGCCTTCAGCTCCATCCGCCTCATGGTTTGCATGGTGCGGTAGTACTGCAGACCCTCATCACGAGTCATCACCACCTGAGTGGCCGGAGCCTCCTCCAGCTTGAAGAGGTCGCATTTCTAGATGTAGAACACCCTGATTATTATTACTCAGATTCAAATGGGAAGAAACACGTTCATGCATTTGAAACAAGGTCTTTCAACATAATCCATCTATAAAGGCCTTAAAATCTAGCTATGAAAAGGGAAAACCAAAGCAACAACAAAAAAGACAAGACTTTGGCATTCGTACCTTCACTTCAAATGTAGCCTCGGTCGTGAAGTCAGCATATGTGCGCGCCGACACGACTGCTGCAGCTCCCTGTGAAAGGAGAAGGGAAAAACAACAAAAGGTTCACTTTTTTTGTTCAGTGTCATCGTGAGTGAACACAACAATTTCACACATGGTGTCAAATTTAGCAGCAACTATTAGACCTCTGATGGAACAATGCTGTCAATGAAACATAAAGAAAAAACAATTGTCCACTTGAGAAAACAGCACATATTCACCTCTTCAATTACATATTGAAATAAAAGTCGTTGCTCAGTCCAACAAGATGTATCAGTGAAAGACACAAAATCGTTTGAAAACTCTGATGGGAAACCATGTGAACGCTCTCATACAGAAAACTGTGCGAGTTTATACAGTTGTTTCCAGTTGACATAACGAGACACAGAGTTTCCCAAAGACGATCCCAGTCAGCGTTCATGACTGTGGTTAAGTCTGAATAATATCAAACACCTAAACAACTCTGTAAGCCACTAGGACTGACTGTGTGCTCACAAAAACCACTGATGCTGCTAAAAACGTGGATATTTTAGTGCAGACTCGCCGCTGAGTTAGCACAACAAGCTATCGTTCGGCCTTACAAGGTCAGAACAGCGATGTCAGTTGTATTTGAGCAGAAGCGCCGCAGACCTGAGTCACAGAAGCTAACACAGAGTTTGGTGAATCCATCCTGTAAAACACTTTTGCTTACATTTCTCTGGGCGCAGGCTCTGAGCACGTTAGAGAGATTGGTCAGCATCTTCACTGAAGTAGCCCAGCACAGCCCTGCACGGCACGGATGCGTCCTTCTGTCAGCCGCTGTCCTTCCGGCTCCGCTCCCTGCTCTTTCTCTCTGGCTCCGGCAGAGGTGGCAGTGGCTCTCTACTGACACCTCGCGGCCGCTTCGGTCGGAGTCGACCAGCGCATTGAGCGATAGAAACAATCTGAACTCCTCTAATTGATGCGGACTCGGCGCATTTTAACAAAACAAAATAATGAAGGTGGAATTGAATGATATTTTCAGGAAAACAGAATAAATAACCAGGGACATTTCTCCTGACGTCTGTTCAGAGGGAGGCATTTACATCAGACTCTGTGCATCAACTCTGTTTCCTGCACCGAGTTTAGTCTTGCATATGTTTGTAGGGTCATGACTAAGCCAACTTAGTAAAAGTTACAAGCCGTGTTGACTGGCATTGATTTAATCAGTACTTGATATAGATCCAGTGAATCCAGTCAAACAGCAACTTTATAAGCGTAATGGGTCCGAGTTAGTTTGGAGGATAACAATGCACATAATACAGTTCAATGAAATAATTAGTGAAATGGTTTGAATTGAGCTTCACCGGTCATGATTTACACTTCAGAAAGTTTCCAGATAAATAAATAATTCAAGCCCAGACAGGAGAGAAATGGTAAAGCTTTACCAACTCCCTAGCAATTTCTTTCGTTTGTTCCCCCCAATTCCAACAAACAATAAAAAAACACCCTAAATGCATAAATACATTGATGTAAAAAAAAAAAAAAAATAAGGCATACAGTTTGTTGGAGTTGCAGTCTCAAAACACTTACAGTTATGTGAAACGGGCTTGGGGTTGGTTGAGCACGGAGGAAATCTCCATCCAGTGGGATCGTGTGACGGGATGCGCTTGCGCTGCGACGCGTGGGTCGGATCGTTGTAAACTGGGTTGAGTGCGTTTCATCCTCCCTGCCTCAGACCGAGCTGCATCCTCCTGCTCCCTTGTCGTGCCATCATTACACTCCAGCCCTGCACGATGACCTTCAGACTGTCCAGCTGACTCGTCTTGGGTTGGTGTATTTGTGTGCGTGTTTGCGTGAGTGGCTGCGCTCTTCGCCGCTCCGGGCTGCTGGACACCTGCGCTGCATCGGCATCATCACTGCAGACTGTTTTGGGTGACAGCGTGTCCTCCCTCCCGGGTGGACTCTGACCGCGAGAGCGACCATGGCGAAAACAGTCCCATCATCCTGCGCAGTAGCAGGTAGGCTCGCTGTTACCTTGTTTTTAAATCATTATCTGCGCTAGTGTGTGTTTGTACACCGGGGCTTCAGAGAGCAGACTCGGGGATGACGCAACTGACATTTCCAGCGCTTTATGCGCTTGATGCTGGCTGCGCGGTGACGATGCTGTTGGCGCTGCTTTGTTTACCCATTGATGCCCACTGCGATCCGGGCTGTTCAACAGCAGACGATTCAAAATAACCTTTCATCCAAAACCGACCTAAAATCTCGGATGGTGAAAATGCACGCGTGACGTGAGGAGAAGCAAAGTGACGCCTCTTTGTGTGCTCCTGCCATTGTGAGAGGTCTATTTTCTCTGCGTCCATTCAGTTCTCTGAAGGCTCTGGCTGTGATGCTGGCTTTATTGATGATTCACGCCGATCATGAGGTTTAAATGGGTGGAGAGCAAAAGACTGGGCCAGTGCTTGTGTGTCTGACGCAGGAAAAGGCCAATGGATTATGAGCTGCTGTTTAATTCCAGTGAGCATCACACCATTGTGTGATGACTTTGTGGGTTTGGGACTGGGTCACTGACTCTGGAGAGCGTCACGAGGAGTAATCTGTCACTTTGGTAGTTAGTTTCACCCTCCCACGCCCTGAGAGAAGGGAAATATCCCCGCAGGTCAGCAATCAGATCTGATATAATTGCAGTGAGACAATATTTGCTTCACTGGAAACATGCAAGGGCTGCAGGCAGAATATTAAAACAAATATAAACAATACAAAACATGAAAACAACACAACACAATCTCCTAATATAAGTGTTCATACACCAAACGCCCCTAAATTCATTAGATATCCAGTATACCAGACATTAAATGTTATCACAGAAAGAGATAAATGAATCCAGTGAATAATGACCATGTGCACTGATGTGCTTAATTAAACCAGTTGAGCATTAAAGCTGACGTCTCCTGTTAGATACCAGCCAAATTACATTTAGGAGGCAGTGGGTGATGTCTGCCAGGTTCCAGTACACAATGAAAACTCAGACTGGGAAGAGAATGATTCACTGAGTTGACAGTTTAGCCTCCAAGGCACATATCGATTCGATGGATGTGTAGAATAAGACTTTTTTCCCCTTTTCACGTTTCAATGACTTTAAAAGGTTTTGTCCAGAGAAGAGAACTGAAAATGACCAGAGTCTTATTTGCAGGTGTCACGTGATAACAATCCCGTGTATGAGCAGAGCTGTCCATACTGTAACTGATGCAACAATGGGGAGTTTCCTGTGTGGATCATTACCAAATAAATGTTGTTTCTTATGCATCAGGAGAAAAGATGGCACCGCCATCCATCACACTGCTCCCTGAGAAGAGGTCTCCGACCAACGGCCACAGCTCTCCGGTCCGAACCGGAAGAACAAGTGAGTACTGACCCCAGACTGCCCAGACGGAGTGGCACTACTTCTGCATCACTTCATCAGGACTCAACATGACTGTGCCACCACCACAGTTCCACACATATTCCAGTGTGTATCAGTTTCTTTCAGTCTCACAGAAACACAAGAGTCCTTTGGGAATCTCAGCATCTGTAATCAAAGCAGACTCACAGTGTATATGCAGTGGCCACCACACAAAGGACAGCTTCCTCCCCTCTCCTGCATATTGTTACAGTTTGCCCTTGGCATGGGCATTTTGCAATGCCGCGTGTCCAACACAAAGTAACCCCATATTAAGCTGTACAAAAATGTTTCCCTCTGCTGGTGAGAAAGCCGCACTGCAGGTCAGTGCTTTGGCGCTGATGTCATGCGTCTCTCCACCAAGCTGAATGTGCCCTCTCTCCCTCTGACATGGTGATTCCAGCTCCATCAGAGAAGAGGCCACACATGAATGGACACGCGTCCCCTTCACACTTCGCAGCTAACATCAATAACAACCACGGAGGTAAACAAAGTGAGTTTTGTGTTTGTTTTTAGCCATTTTTTCTGTTATTCTGCTGAATTATTGTTCCCTTCTAAAGCTTTCTAAAAACATTTGCTTTTCCTTCAGCTGTGGACGGCTACCTGAAGACAGATGACAGGATGCGTTTAGCCAAAGAGCGACGTGAGGAGAGGGAGAGAAGCTTGGGTAGGTGATGTCCTGCTTTCACTCGACACGGGAAGCTGATTTCATGGGATGAAAAGTCCCGAAATGCCTCAGGCTTTCTGTTCCTCTGCAGTGTCCATCAAAAGTTTTTTTCCTTTTTTTTGGTATGGCGTCTCTCTGCAATTCAATTGGCTGTGAGAGGGCTTCACAAGGACTCACTTTGAGTTAGCTGAGTCTTGTGACGTGATGAGCTTTGTCAGTCTAGAGAACGTGACAGTAACGGAGAGAAGTCCATAAAAGTAGGTCTCTCTCTTGTGGATAATCCTGCAGCTCTCACAGTGGCCTCACCATCACAAGGATTTCT
>JAUESE010000008.1:8572331-8584976 GCA_032274725.1 Malacoctenus triangulatus
TAGTTTTAATCAGAGTGCAAAAGTCCAATTACCCGTCACTAACGCCATCGACCAGATGTCACTTCTATTTCAAGTGCATGTGTGTGTGCGCGTGTGTGTTGTGTATGTGTGTGTGTGTTGTGTGAAAGCCTCAGACTCTTTACACAAGCTGCTCTCCCTTCTCACTGCTTTCCAGACGAGTGGATCTCAAGATGAAAAAGCTGGACAGCACCAAATCTCTACTAATTAAATCTGAGCAGCTGCTCCGTATCGAAGACCACGACTTCGCGATGCGCCCGGGCTTCGGAGGTGAGTCCCGCACCTGATCAGTCCACAGTTTCGCTGCATTTCCACCCCTTTTTATTTCTTTGGGGATTATCTTTAAAAAACCATGTGCTTTCCTGGCAAACTCGGTAAGGTTAATGTAGGTTACTGTGCTGTCTTTGGTATTAGGCCTCCCAAAAAAGCCTTGGTGACCTAGATTGTCTGCTGTGTGAGACAATGACTGCAGACAGTAGTGCAGTGAAAATAATCTGAATTGTGCTCCTAAATCTGTTTCTTTGTGTGGCTCCAAGCACAGGTCTGGGTTTAGTTAGAACATTTTTGGACACCGACTCAAGGAAATCACATCCGAAAAAACACAATGATTGGATTTCCAAATATTATCTGTCCTGCTTGTCAGGACTCATAAGAAACACCACAATTACCCCAAATACAACTTCTCCTCCGGCCAGTAAATAAGTGCAGTGTCTTTAGTTGGTTAAAAGGCCAAAAAATAGAGTCCAATAAAATATTCTTGATAAGATGAATAGTCAAGCAGTATGGCCGCCGATGACCATGTTCTCATTAGTCAGCGCTGTTGGCCTGACGCAGCATGTCGTGTACATGCACCATAAAGAAAAGCATTCAGACAAACATTGTGTGGGCGGTGTCTCATGACTAGAGCGGACTTCCAGATGTTTCACAATGTCAACTCTCGTGTTTTCTTTGCAACAAAAAGGTCTTACAGAAGTAGCGAAGCCTTTATGATTTTGCATTGTTTGAAAGGTGAACTTCCCAGTTCCTGTTGCTCAGTTGAACTTTGACGAAAGCCTTTGTACAGCACCACATGCAAAACAACAATGAACACATATTCTGAACCATGAGTCATTTTGCAGTTACCCATATTTTGTTACACAGTCTCAAAGTCAAAGTAGAAAAGTGATGTTATGATGTTTAGCAATGAGACATTAGTGATTTCTAAATCAACTGCATCAGTTATAATAACTTTAATCTCTCTCTCTCTTAAATTAATGTGAAAAATGCCCCAAAATATTCACAAAAACTTTCAGAAAATCAGGTTTTGTGTTGCACCTGTGAGTATTAATTCATATGTTCAAATGTTCTACAGTATTTTATTCAGTTCATGCTGAAAACATGTGGGGCCCACCAAAATTTAAGGAAATGGACCACAACGACAGATTTTACCAGCCAGACCCCAGCAGCCTGATGTAATCCCCCCGCCCCCCCTGCCCCCCACCCGCCCCCCATTGATTTACTCTTGCAATCATGCCCTGATGGTTTTGAGTGCTTCCCTTCATTAGGTAATGGCACAGATAGAACTGGGTGTTTATGGTACACATCATACGTTAACCGTATTCTCCCACTGGAGATGACATAAGAACCAGTCCATTTAATATACACTGCTGCACGTTTACATAACATCACAACACAGGGGGGGCACCTCACTGTGTTCGAACCTTTTTAAGGGAAGATTTGGGTTCCTCTTGGAAAATATCGGTCACACACACACCACTTTGCAGTCTGATTTTCAACTGTGCAACTGGGCAGATCAGGGAGTGGGGCCAATATGGCAGTGACGGGTCCGAGGGATTTTTCTTCTGTGGCAATACTTAAAGTGGAGGCAAAATTCTTTAGTAAGCTGGAAAATAAAAGAAAAAATGGTTTGGGTGTTCATGAAGGGAAGTGTTCGTGAAGATAAAAGGAAATAGATTTTATCGTTAGGTTATGTAACCTACTACACCCAATGGAAGGTATTTAAAGTGTTCATTAGTTGGAGTTGGTTCAGTTGACATTTGGATTCAGAGCAGGAAGTTACTTTGCATATCATAAATCAATTGACACCTGCTATGACCCCTTTCTTTGGTTTTCTGTGACTTGTGAGTGGCAAACCTCACAACACCAGCATTGAAAGAAATCTCGTCACATACAACAAAATAGTCGCTGCTTGATTGTCTGTGTGAGAGATTGTCTAAGGCCAAACACAGACTGAAATAAAGGACATAGTGTTGCTGTCGGTAATCTACCAGACTGTGTAACACAGGGGATGATTTTTGTCCTTGTAGTTTGGTGCTGTGAGCTGGTTATTCTCGTGGGCGAGACTTCAGCATTACAGGCAAATCAAATGACGTCGCTCATGTTGGGAAGGATTTGTTACCTTTTTTTAAAAGAAGGGTTTTAAGATGTAGAACACAAGAACACGGTTTACATTTTCATCTAAGAATAATACGACAGATACAATCTGAATATCTGAAAACAAAGAAATCATGGCTCTCTTCTTGCATTTCTGTTCAACCATTGAAAATATTATTCATCAGTTTATGATCATTTCTGGGTTTCGTGCATCACTGCGTTGACGACAGACAGGCAACAAAGCTGTTTTGGCTGATTGGGATAATAAGAGTAAGAAATGTGACACTTATTTGCAGAATTGTGTTCTCACTGGTCTTTAAATTGAATGTGCAGATGCACACGGACTGTTTCTATTGCCACCAGCTGTGTGCAGCTCGTGAATGAGGCTAAAGATTACATAAGAGCACCTCCGAAGTGACAAGTCATTCTTAAGAACCACACCGATGTTAAAGGTCGTCCCCTCCGTCCCATCCCTCGTCTCCGTCGATTGCGAAATGTTTATGTCTTAGATTATGGCTTGGGGATTTATACGTACACAAACTGTGGCAGCTGTGCAGACTGGTAATCCATGCAGGATGTGAGACCACCATTTCTTGAAGCTGATCCATTACATCATCTGAATTTCTGCAGGTTCAGCTATTCCCGTGGGCATTGACGTCCAGGTGGAGAGCATCGACAGCATTTCTGAAGTAAACATGGTATGGAAACAGATATTCCTGTTTAGAATCCCGTCAAAGGCAACGAATCAGCTTGGTTTGAGTGTTTTTGTATGTTTTCAGGACTTCACTATGACTCTCTACCTGAGGCATTACTGGCAGGACGACCGCCTGGCCTTCCCGTCCAGCAGTAACAAGAGTCGGACATTCGACTCGCGTCTCGTGAAGAAAATCTGGGTTCCGGATGTCTTCTTCGTTCACTCAAAACGTTCGTTCATCCATGATACAACCATGGAGAACATCATGCTGAGGGTTTTTCCTGATGGGAACATCCTCTACAGTGTCAGGTGAAAAACTCCAAGTAAATTACCTTCAGACTGACCAAACAAGAAAAGTAGCAACTGTGGTTAGAGGTAGACATCCTGTGAAAAACAACTATGATATTTGATAGTCCAGTATAACAGCATAAGAGTCGCTTACTCTGTGGTATAAAAATATCAGGGCTCAAGAGAGAACATGTAATCAAAATGCCAAATAATCTCATTATCAGTTATGTAACATGTAGCTAGAGTTAACAAGTACTGATAAGCAGCCATCTCCACAAGCTACAAGAAATACCAAACAAAGCAAAACTGCCTCACTGCAAATCTCTGCTCATTCCCGTGTTTAGTGTGTGGCAATACTTTTGATAATTCAACGATGGATTTGGAAACGAGAGAGGGTGATTTTCCTCTGAAAACAATACTGAGTGAAAAGAATTATAAAAAAAAAAGTGCATTTGAAGTCATTTGAGATGCAACAACCAGCTGACCCATTAATGCAGAGCAGTAAGCTCCTCATCAGACCTTCATCAGATCCATTTCAGCCACAGATGTCGACAATATGCCGTCATCTCTGCCGGTCGGCTGCAGCCACAACCTGTCAGACACATAAGTGCTGACTGAATGGGCAGATTTCACCATGCAGTAGCTCCATCTCACATGGACACTGTGCTTGCTGATTCCCTGGTGTCTGATGTATTCACCATCCTTGAGTCAACCACTATTTCATTTATTCTGGTGACGCCGTGCATGATAAGTGTTTGTTGTGTTTGTGAGGACAATTCCTAACAGTTGGCTGTGTTTTAGGATCACTGTGACTGCACTTTGCTCAATGGACTTCAGTAGTTTCCCTCTGGATACACAGAACTGCTCTCTGGAGCTGGAGAGCTGTAAGTATAAAACTGCAGCTCTGCCACTGCCCTTTTAGAATTGCCTGATGGGACATCCAGTGCTGTTTTTTCTATGTTAATTCCTGCATTAAATGTGCTTTTGCTTGCTGGTAAACATGTTACACAACATTTTTTTTTCAGTTTTGGAATTTAAAGCTTTTAGCTCGTTAAAATATTTAAATGTTGTTCAAAAGTCAAAGCATGGCTCCGTATCATCGAGCACAATGCAGTTTGAGCAGAAACACGCTCTCTGCAGCTCTGAGTGCATTAGCATCCTCCATAAACACACAGCAACCAGCAGCAACTTTCTCCTTTGCTAAACTATCATAATCCTCCGGCAGGTCAATGTCGGTCCATTATACATGCCTGTCTTTCTGGTGCAGGATTTGTTGGGATTATTTTAGTGTCCGAATCGCTGCAGAGTTTCAGGATTCTTTTGTCTTTCAGGCCTGTTTCTGCCTGTTTTTGTGTCCATTCGTGCCTGTTCCAAAGTATCACACGCAAAAAACATGGACGCTGATCTCAGAGGGGAGGCCGGAGTCCCATTTCTGCGAGCTCTCCCCTCCCCTCTGAGAAAAGTCCATGAATCTTCTAAGAGAGGCAACATGTGAAGGTGTCCATCCCCACCCCTGCCCCTCCTTTTCTCCTCTCTTGAAGATGCTTACAATGAGAACGACTTAATGCTCTACTGGAAGAACGGGAACGATTCATTAAGGACTGACGAGATCGTGCTCTCGCAGTTTTTTATTGAAGACTTCCAGCCTTCCTTTGGGCTTGCCTTCTACAGCAGTACTGGTATGTGAGGCTGGATCCCCGGGGGCCCTCTGAGCTGTATCCAGTTTGGAAACAGCCAGAGAGCTCCTGACACCTGCTCTTTGTTTCTGTCAGCAAAAATTTAAAAATCCTTACATCTACATGCCGTGTTGTGTTTTGTGCTTATTTTGGTGAATCCTAATTGTTTCATACACACTGCAAAGTAATGAAAGATGTAACTGAAGGCCCGAAGGTTTCATCCTCTTTGACTTTTTTCTGTAAATAAAATTTGAGTGATGCTGTCAGACTTGAAATCAAAAACTTTCTCTGTAGAAGAATACTTTCACATTTTTTAAACTGCCTACTTAATTAACTTAGCATAGCAAAACCAGGAGAAATACGAACAAAACTACTCACCTTGCATCACTTGATCAGAACGAAACCAGATGCTTCACAAAATGACACATTTTTTGGAAATACTTTGGCCCTGATGTAGTTAAACTTGATATCAGACTGTTGTTGATCTGATCTCCACAGCTTTTGTGCTCAGCTAATGGTGTCGAAGGAATCAATACCTCTGTAATACAGTGAGGTATTTGCTGTGATGTAATGTGATATGAGAGCAATTACTTATTTATTTGAATTATTGATGTGCTTTGAGTGGCATCTATAATGCAAAATTAAAGCAATTATATATATTATTTGCCAAAGTGACAAATGTCAGAAATAAATTAAATATTGTGCCTAAGAGATCAATTTTTTCTAACAGCTTCAACTTTAAAATGTTGATTCTAAACACACAAAATGATTAATGTTTTGTTAATTTTCTCCCAAAAAATCTTTATTGAAAATGATTTGCAGAATAGCATCACAAAGATTCATTTCTTAAGGTATTTTGGCTCTGAATGACCGACAAACCCACTTTTTTTTTCTTAAACTATGCCTGCCCGTACTGTCACGTTTGTAACAGTCAGAAAGAAAACCAGAGAAGCAGTCAGAGGATTTTTGTCTCAGCGGTCAATTAATCTTGAGGGGAACTATCCGTTCCAAGAGGACGTTATATAACTTCGGCTCGAGATAGATCTGCCCCAGAAATTAATCACCTTCTCATCCGAGATCTAGGTTCTCTTGTTGGTTCATCTTGTACTTTCTTAGACTCCCAGCTTACATAATCGCGTTTGCGGTGTAGTTTTGAAATATTTCCCCCAGAAATGGTCATGTTTTCTTCTGCCACTTACTGCTGCTACACTGCTTTCCACTTTCTACCCTTTCTGTTTCAGGTTGGTACAACCGGCTCTACATAAACTTCATTCTAAGAAGACATATCTTCTTCTTCATGCTTCAGACCTACTTTCCCACCATGCTGATGGTCATGCTGTCCTGGGTGTCTTTCTGGATAGACAGGAGGGCCGTCCCTGCCAGGGTCTCTCTTGGTACTGAGACAATGAACCGACAGGGCCATTAATACATGGTGTCCAGACAGTGTCCTGCAAGACAAATTCACACTTTTATCAGATAATGACAAAATTGCAGTGTACATGACAGTGAAGTCCAGTAAATCCTCTTGAAGCAGTTATTTTAACACTCGCAGTGAATTGCTGTGGTGGTCTCTGTGTCCAGGTATCACCACGGTTCTGACGATGTCCACCATCATCACTGGTGTCTCAGCCTCTATGCCGCAGGTGTCTTACGTTAAAGCCGTCGACATCTACTTGTGGGCGAGCTTCTTGTTCGTCTTTCTGACAGTCATCGAGTACGCCGCAGTGAACTACTTCACCACAGTGGAGGAAATGAAGAAGCTCAAGAGGGCAAAGGTCATTAATTTTCAGATTTTAGTGACCTCTGATGTCTTTTTAAACCTCATGTGATCTTTCTGACCCACAGAAAGCCAATATGCCACCATCTGGCCGTTCCTCCGGCCCTGACATCTGCTCTCCTCTCTATTTTTGCTGCAGCTCCCCAGCTCCTACAACGCCACCACTCAGGCTATGGCGTTTGACGGGTGTTTCCATGACAATGAAATTGACCTGACATCTTTCCCGGACGCCGCAAGCACTCCAAACACAGAGAGGAACACCCAGTCTCGAAACTCTACTGTCTCTGGACCCACAGAAGGCACCAGATTGCGCAGAAAGCACCCCTTGAAGCAAAACCTCAGCTTCATCATGAGCAACAGCTACATGATTGACTCGTACTCCAGAGTCCTGTTTCCCCTGGCATACCTGCTTTTCAACATCATCTACTGGAGTTTATATGCATAGTGCAGAACCGATGCAGCAGAAGAAACAGGACTTACTTTTTGGACTGTTTTTGGTCAGTTTTCAGAGGCTGAAATAATTCTGAATCTGCATTTCTCTGTCGGGATGCGACCTCATGTTTGCACTCTGTCTGCTGGTGGGCACCGATATCTCTCATGATGTCTTACACTCAAGAAGAGTTCAGCTGTGACCTGGACACAAACTCAGAACCAACTGTTGCAGAGAATGGCTGATATTGTGAATGTACCTGTGTGTTTGTGGCTTGCCTCTTTTATAAGAGAAGTATTGATCATTTTGAATGATATTTCATTGCTTGGTAATGACACAAAACTAGTCATTCGAAATACCATAAAAATTCTTTAAAATAAATGTATGCTACAGATGTTTATTGGGCTTTTTTTTCTACATTTCAAATGTAGATAAATATTGATAAACATCCACTTGCCTTTTTCCAAGGAGTCCTTTGAATAGATGGAGTGCAAAACTGTAAAATGAGAACAGGGTCAAAAAGGCATGACAGTTGTCAGACAGGTCTTGTTGATCCTGTGAGTCAGAATCAATCACAATCTGATGAGAGCCAACAAAGTTCACAACATATTTACAAAAGAAAAGCTGTAAGACTCTTCAAATTATCAGTCATGCAGACATTTAGTGGACTAAAATCACCAACCTCTATATAACTGACAAATATGATTGTAAAGTTTCAGTCGTGGCTGCTTTGCTGTGTGTTGTTCTGTATCATCAAAGGGAGAATTAATTCCCAGGTTTAGCCATATATTGTCTGTTTGATTGTCTGCTACAGCCAACCCCACGCATTGATGTACATCTGCTCCACAGTGGCAACTGGCAGAGACAATGAAGACAACAGCAGAGAGACAAACAGGTGAGTGGAGACAACAAAGGAAAAGATAAAATCTTGCAGCGACATATTCAAACACTGAAGACAAGTTTAGGTCAGTAGGGAGGAAATACATTCGAGCGGTAACAGGTGGCCTGATTGTGCAACTGAGAGCAGGTGTGGTTGATTTAAAGTCTGAGGCGGAACTGGAATACCTGAGACACCTAGTGGATAAATCTGGGAAGTGCATGGAAAATATCATGGCTCTGCTGAACTGCAACACTGCGTCTGCAGCCTTTAGATTACTGTAGCGCCCCCCCATCAAGTCGTTGGGGCTTCAGGTAGAAAACTTCATCAGCATCAGACTAATTTTATGCACGAGAATGCAGCAGTTGCTTCGTCCTCCCATGTCCCCGGCACCCTCAGTTTTTTGACCCCTGGCCCTCCTGAAGGAAAGCAAAGCCTGATTCACTTTCCGTCCATTTAATCACTTGTAATAAATATGTCAGTGTTCACACCCAATCAGAGGGTGCAGCTTTGTGTAATGCCATGTTTGCTCAGTTAAATACAGGTTTATGAATCTCCAAGCAATGAAGGAAATAAATGTACGTGGTCTTAATGATGTTGCCGAGAAGAGAGTGCACGGCATCGCGGACCTATCATGGTGCAGGAGCTCCCGTGAGAGTGCATGTCTCATTGCCAAAAGCGTCTTTTAGCCCAGTGACGTAATTGTGGAAACACTTGTTTTTTTTCATGTCAGTGAGAGCACTCAAAGGTTTGAACACACCCTAAGGCGCACCTTTTCTTCCAAACAAAAGTAGAAACAAATACATCTGTTTCATTAATGAGAAACCACTGGAAAAGTACAATTGTGCCCTTGAGTTTTAGACACAACAAAACACAGAGGGGGGGATTTTCTGGTCAGATTTTCAAAAAGTTTCCCTGTCAGGTGGTGACGAAGTGTTGAAGGAGACCTGCTCTGTCTTTTGGGGAATGTTCGTGACGTCCACCTGTTTAGGTTGACATTTCAGGGGAGTGGCATGTGTGTCAGCTCCCGAGCCTGCATGTGAATGTTACAGTGTACCGACAGCACACACAGCCAACAGCAGCTTTGTATCAGTCAAGGTATCTTTCATGTAATGTTTGTGGAGTCGCCGTGTTTGGATTTGGCTCATGGGGAGGGATGTCGGCGGAAAAAGAAGACACCAGCACGAAAGCGCTCTGGATTTGTTTAGGCAGATTTTCCCTCCTTTGGTTCCCTCCTTTGTCAGGTAATGTGATGGTGATGGGGGCACAACTTCCTATTTACTTTGAACCACCACATATCTCAGGAACAACAGATCTGCTTTGCATAATGATTATTTATCAGTTTAACCCAGTGAAACTTTACCAGTAATCCACACCCACCCGATTTATCTGAATGTTAATATTTTTCCAAAATGTTTTCTTTATTTTCATATATTTTAATTTGGTCTTTTCTGTCTGTGGCCTTTAAAACACTGCTGTATAAAATGCAATTTATTAATGCCTGTCATCTTCACATTGCTTGAAAAAGGAAAGTCAGTGATGACTTCTTATATAACTCACCTGATGCTCCATAAACAGTACAAGGAGTCAGTGATGCTTGATATTCACATTTATAAATTGACCAGGCCTCAGATTTCTGTTTGCACAGTTTCTGAACCTGTCAACTGCTCTTTATATTTTGAGTTTACCTCTTTTTAAATAACTTCTTTCAATATATATTGAGAAAAAAAATCAGCCATCAGGTTTCGAATGGAAAAGCCATTGGCCCTTTCCCCCCCTCCTACTAAAGCTATTGTGTATGACCAGCACCGCCCCACATCTGACAAAACAAAAGTTGCTTCCAAGCAAACATTGACCGTTTGTTAATGGGTCTTTTCAGTATGAACTATGGACTGTTTTCCCTCTCGCTTAGGGAGAGATTTTTTTGTTCTGGTATATTGTAACAACAATCTTGAATCCATGCTGGGATTTCATTTACCATTACTCTCATTCTGTAAGATTTGGAGCAAATAGGGAGTCCAAACAATTTCAAAACAGCTTCAAAACGCAGCCTATAATTACTGTCTTACAGCATTTGGGTGTGATGGAAAGACATGAAAGACATGATTATGTTTCACCTGAAAAATGTTGACGTCTGACTCATACTCTTCCTTATTCCTGTTAAGCTATCAATTAACTGAAGCTTTAAAATGTGATTTTGTTTTAAACTCCAGCTGATGTTTTAAAACAGATATGAAACACCACGTTTGTTTATCCCACAGAATGAAGAAGCCAGGCTTTCTTGTCCGACACAGACACTTGCTGCAGCTATGTCTGCTTGTCGCCCTCTTGGCGGGTAAGTTCTGACCGTAGTGATGACAAGTTTGGTGGCAGACAACGGACTCTGTCAACGAGTTAGCATACCTTGACCAGCAGCTCTGCACATCTATTTATAAACAACAATGTCTGGCATGCATTCAAACACATGAATGTGTGACGTTCCTTCCTAACGTGCCCTATAACTTGTTGGTCGAGTCTGATTATCTTTTCTGGTCTTCACACAAAGTTCACACTGCTTTAGTTTCTTGACAGACAACAGTGGAAAATATTATAAGGGGACAAAGAGAAGAGACAGCAGCAGGGAGTCTACGAAAAAATGCTCCCACACAACTGGTACTAAGTGTGCGTGACAGATCGGAGGAAGTGAAGAATAGTTGTCTGATCATTTCTCTTACAGTGACTTTAGCTGTGACTCATTATTAATCATGTTAATTTTCTGAAAACATTTGGATTGACACTTTGGCACAATTCTGTCAGACTTTAGTGTCAATCTAGTTGGAAAATATCCAAATAATGTCCTTGAGACTAAAGTCATTGGTGTTGATGTTTCAATGTAGTCATTATTGTTTGCTGTATTTTGCATTCAGTTCAAGCATCCTGTAATGTTACCTCATCTACTCCAACCCCTTTCCACACAACTCCTCAGACCTCAGGTAAAAACAAACAGAGGAAAGATTTTCTTCAAGAAAATCCTCTGGCATTATTATTATTATCATGGGGGGTTGTGAGCCCCTGCAGTGTGGCTTAGAGAATTTGAAACATGTCTCTCTCTGTCTCTGTCTTGGCAGTATTATATTTTTTGGATGTTACTGTTAATGTCACCGGAATGAGAAGAGATGAAGCTGAGATCATTGCCTGGGTATGAAAATAAACAAGTCGTCAACACAACTGGAGTAGATTCTGGATGTGATGCGTGGATTTTGAAAGGAAATAACATCTTGTCTCTTTCACAGCTTGAACAGGTTTTCCAAAATGATCTAGAGACCTGTGTGTCAACAACAGACAGACAGTCCAGCAATACGTCGCAAGTTGGTAATACAACAGCAAATCCAAGTGCTACAATGCAAAACCTCAGTACAATTACATTATCTTCAGAAAACCAGAGTATTGCAGTTACAAGTACACAAAGCCAAAGTACAACTACAAATGATTCAACATCACAAAGCAGTAGCACAACTACAACTGCAAACACTACACCACTAAACAACAGTACTACTACAGCTACAAATCCTACAATATCACAAAGCAACAGTACAACACCAACTACAAATGCTCCAACATTACAGAGCAACAGCACAACTACAATCGCAAATGCTACATCACAAATCAATAGTACAGCTACAGCCACAAATGCTCCAATTTCACAAAGTAACAGCACAACTACAACAACAAACACTACACCACAAAACAATAGCACAAGTACGACTGCAAATACTACACCACAAAACAACAATACAACTATAGCTACAAATTTTCCAACTTCACAAAACAACACGACAACTGTAACCACAAATGCTGCTCCACAAAACAGTGCGACAGCTGCTGCTGCACAAAGCCAAACAACTACGATGCAAGAACCTACAACGTCCCAAAGCCCGACAACAACTCCAACAGCTGCAACGTCCCAAAGCCAAACGACTTCAACTCTAACACTTACAACATCACAAAGCCCAACAGCAACTCCAACAGCTACAACATCACAAAGCTCAGCAACAACCCCAGCAGCTACAACGTCCCAAAGCCAAACAACTACCTCAACAGCAGCAACAACGTCACAAAACCAAACGACTTCTCCAGCAACTTCGTCTCAAAGCCAAACGACTATCATACCAGCATTTACATCATCACAAAGCCAAACAACTTCTCCAGCACCTACAACGTCACAAAGCCAAACAACAACTTCTCCAGCACCTACAATGTCACAAAGCCAAACAACTATCACACCAGCATCTACAACTTCACAAAGCCAAACAACTACAACTCCAGCACCTATAACGTCACAAAGCCAAACAAGTCTAACTCCAGGACCTACAACGTCACAAAGCCAAACAACTCCAACTCCAGCACCTACAACATCACAAAGCCAAACAACAATCATACCAGCAACTACCATGTCACAAAGCCAAGCAATTACAGCTCCAACACCTACAACGCTACAAAGCCAAACAGCTACAGCTACAGCACCTACAACGC
>JAUESE010000008.1:9093374-9104412 GCA_032274725.1 Malacoctenus triangulatus
GTGATGTTCGAGTGCTGGAAACATCGTTTGGAAACATCGTTTGAAGTGTTGTGGGATCAGCTCGGGCGTGTCGGAGTGACCCACACAACCGCGATGGCTGACGTGCGACAAATGCTGGTCGGAGAATAGGACCCACAGGAGTATGTGACCAGCATGAGGAGGAGGAGGAGCTGCCAGGCTGTTGTGGCTGCGTGTGGTTCTTCCACACGCCACCGAGGCTCCTGATTGTTAAACCGCCAACTCGTCTGGTTTCGTCAAACTTTAATCGTCCACACAACTAAACGGCAAACGAGATTCAACGACAGAGTGAGCTGCTGCACAAACTGAACAATACCAACAAAAAGCTGAGGATATTTGTCTGTTATGACAGATTTGAATGGAGAGCAGTGATTGGTCAGCAGGTCTGAGGGCTCTGGAGGTAGAAAAGGAAATGAAGACCTCACCGATGCTACTCGTGCCAACATGAGTTTTGTGCTCAACTGGCAGCCGGTGAAAAGGGGGCCAGATCAGGGTCTCAGTGGGTGGATATTACTGCACTCCTTGGTGACAGTTGGGAATCATGCTTCTGCTGCTGCTGCACTTTCTAACAGTCTCAGGCCAGACAGGTTTGGCTGACTCAGGTAGGACTCCGTGAATCAAAAACCAAAGGGAATGAAAAGGACGTGCTGAAGTATCTGAATCCTTTAGAATGATCTTAGCAATCATTTACCCAAAGATAACACCTGCTGTATGAGCGGTTTTATCAGGATAAGATAAGATGTATAAACTGGAGAACAAAGAACGCATTCGGCACTGAATAATAGGAACACGAGCAAACATTCAGGTGCACACAAAGAAACAGTGATTTACACACCTGGTCCTTAAGCTCCAAAACAAATATTTCTGACCTGTTCAGATGTCAGAAGCTTCGCATCTGCAAAACATTTCAGGAAATAACAGAAGGTTTGCTGCTTTGATTCTTTTTCCCTCCTAAGCTGAATCTACAGCGCCCCCCTGTGGCATCATTAGATATTGAGCTCATTTTGTTAGTGTGCAGCAACTGTAGCAAACCAAGACGCAACTACAAGACATACATGTGATTACAAACAGACCAGTTAACTCACCTCCAGACGGCCAAACCTAATTTTACTTTTTAATATTCAGGATTTTGTATTCTTTTTCCTCTTGCTTCTCTGGCTGCAGGTGTGACTGTACCTTGATGTAACGATGGCAGACAGCTCGCAGTGTTTCTACTGTCGCGATGACCTCGGGGGGAAGAGGTTTGTCCGAAGCGAAGGCCGGCCGGTGTGCGTTCGCTGCCACACCAAGTTCTGCGCCAACTCCTGCGCCGAGTGCCGCAGACCGATCTCCGTGGAGACAAAGGTGAGCCGTCAGGAAGCATCTTTAGGCTCGGATTCAACCTCGTTTTTTTTTTTTAATCCACGATTGATGCTTCTGTTCTCGTACCTCAGAGAAAGTCTCTCACTCTTCCTCCGTCAGGAGCTGAGCCACAAGGGCCGACACTGGCATGAGGAGTGTTTCCGCTGTGTCAAGTGCTACAAGCCTCTGGCCAAGGAGCCCTTCAACATGAAGGACGACCGCATCATGTGTGGGAAGTGCTGCTCCAGAGAGGACGCTCCGCGCTGCCACGGCTGCTACAAACCCATCCTGGCAGGTGAGACGCGTCACCGATACATCTCTATGCTGCACTCCTTCATCACTGACAGCGTCTTCCTCTCGTGTCCTGCAGGCACAGAGAGCGTGGAGTACAAAGGGAACTCGTGGCATGACGAGTGTTTCACCTGTTTCAGCTGTAAACGTCCAATAGGATCACAAAGTTTCCTCTCCAAAGGAAGCGACACCTACTGCAGTCCGTGTTACGACAAGAAATTTGCCAAACACTGCTTTGGCTGCAAAAAGGTGATCTACTTCTAACAAGGAAGCGACTCGTATACGAGACTGGTTTGCCAACGAGAAAGTCTGTTTTTAAATGGTTTTAGTTTGAAATGCACATCTTATTTTGACAACCCCCCCCCTGTGTTTAGCCGATAACCTCTGGAGGAGTGAACTACCAGGACCAGCCGTGGCACGGCCACTGTTTCGTGTGCAGCTGCTGCTCCAAACCTCTGGCAGGATCCAGTTTCACCAACCACCAGGACCAGGTCTTCTGCGTCGACTGCTACAAGAGCTCGGTGGCCAAGAAGTGCAGCGGCTGCCACAACGCCATCACAGGTTGTCCTCAGACTCAAGCTGATCAGACAAATGCATAGACAAGAGTTTGATTTGAATTTTTCTTCGAAAGACCGCTTTTTAGCTCTCAGCTGTGCTGCCGAACCTCACCAGCAGGCGGCACACGCGTACAGGTTCACCTGTTCAACTCTGCCATCTGCTCCCGGCAGGTTTCGGGAAAGGCGTGAACGTGGTGAACTACGAGGGCAGCTCCTGGCACGAATACTGCTTCAACTGCAAGAAATGCTCCCTCAGTTTGTCCAAAAAGCGCTTCGTGGCCAAAGGGAAGGACATCCTGTGCAGCGACTGCGCCGACAAGGAGTGACGGGCAACTCTCTGGGTCGAGGCGATTCATCCATTCATCCCAGTTTTAAACATTTCTGTTTTTGTTTGTATTAAAAACTTGTGTCCATGTCAGTTTTCATTTTTATATATTCATTCTTGGGAGATTTCACAATAATGTGATAAAGACATTTTGACCAAAATTGTTTGCTATGATGCTACTTACAAATGCCACGTGATGTTTCAAACCTTAATAAAAATATGCTTTTTTTGGACAACCTTGTTAACAATATGCATTGGATAAATTTATAAATTGTGTTTAAATGAAGTGGTGAAGTTCAAAGAGAGATTTCTATTGGAGTTTTATCGACTTGTGGTTGTGAAAAATATAAACCTGAAGCAAAATATCTGGTTGAATCTTTAAAGAAGTCAACAAAAGTAATGGAGTATTGGACTGAATTATTGATCTTATTATTACAATGCAAATAATTGCTTATGACAGAGGATTTAATGGCTCAAGAGTTTGTTTTGAACAACAATGTCTTCTTTGGATCTGATGATAAAAATAAAGATTTGTACTTTTCTTATGCTGAGGAATTACTCAAGTACTCAGTCTATGAGTGAATTGCAAGATGCACTTTTTTTCTACGAAACAGCTTTCACTCGAAGAAAGAGGTAATAAAAACGAAATTGGAATAAATGCAATCTGCTTGCTTTAATATGTTGCTGTAATGAAATAAAACTTTCTCTAAACCAAAGCCCGTTTTCTGTTTTTATTAAATTCTACATTAAAGTTACATGTTCTTCAGATGTTTGGTTTGAATCGTATGAAGGTGAATTCAGCTCAGATCATCCACGAAGCCTGTTGACACAAAGTAATTGAATGCTTACTGTATGTTACCCAGAAAATGATGACATCCACTGTGTGCCTCATTTTAAGCAGATAAGCTAAATCACACACAGACAGAAGAGACAGAGACACAGACGCACACATCACCACAAAGACACACACTGGGCAAATTAAGGTTTTGTGTCTCATCTTCAAAGAGACATTTTGCTCCACATGTGCAGCCAATGTTTGCAGAAAGCAGCTCGTGTTTGTCGGAGCTAATTACTCTTTTTACTGCGCTTTTTTCTTTGGTCATCGATCGACTGGGAAAAGGATATTCAATATGTACATATGTGTTTCCTCTTTTTCTTTCTCCTCTTTCTCTCTCTCTCTCTCTGACGCTCTCTCACCTTCAAACACAATAAAACATGAGCGGAGGGCCGAGCGAGTCAGACGCCACCGGTCTCCACTCGGCAAACAATCCCAGCGCCTCTGATGACAGGCAGACGTTTGGGATTCATCTTCTGCTGCATCTCAGATCCTGCTGATGAAAAACAGAGTGAGGCAGCTTCAAAATAAGTCTGTGAAGTATTCTGTGACTTCTGTTTGTAAAGTTCTTCTCAGGTAACCAAACTCAGGTAAGTGCTTCTGTAGTTGCTCTCAGGTTCATGATATATTTTCCACTTTAAAACAGCCGCGGCACATTTTGAGGGGACAATATTGAGAAACTTGAATATTTCGAAAAATGTTCACATTTTCCTTCTTTGCTTGAAAATTTCTTACAGTTTTCTTGGTGCAGTTATTGCCTCCAAAAAAGAAATCAAAAATAAACGTCATTTATTTTTTTCAGATTTGAAATGATTTTTCTTCTGAGGTTCCTGGATGTGTTTGTTGTTTATCTGCTGAGCAGCCAAGCCTCTGCAACACAACCAGGTAGGATTCAGTCTGAAGTAGACGGCTGTAAAAAAAAAACAACTTTTTAACTCCTGTGGATGTTAGAAAATGTTACAGTAGAACTTTTGTTTTGAAAATCTACAACCTGTGCATCTGGACCCAGACATCCGTGAGAAAAACAGCTACGCTGATTGTTAAAAAGTCAGAAATATCTAAAACAAATATCATAAATGAAGATTTAACACATTATGGCCATGCACATGCACGTCTGTGTGGCAACAAATAAAAGGCTAAAGATGAAATGATAAAATTTTCCAGCATCGAACATTCTCACCATTATATAATATATTTAAAATGTCAGAAGCTGCTGCCTCAGAATCAGTTGGATCGACTTGTTTTGCCAAATGTGAGTGATACGGTCGTCAACTTTTTAAAAGGAAACAATCTCGTGTTGTTGAAACGTGACCTTCGTTGCTTGTGTGTGTTTCAGTCCCTCGGCACAGTCTGTGGGGGTCCATGGCGGACTTCACCTCCGATTGCAGCCACTGGAGTCTGAAGCCTGAAGTCTACGTCCCAGCTTTGCAGGAATTCACCGTCTGTTTCAACCTGCAGCTCCAGGTGCTGACCACACACTTTCTTTCAAGTCAATAAAAGGAACATCTGCCCTGTTTAAAGAGTTAAAGATGGTATTGAATGTTTTCTGGAAGAGGGATTCGTCGCCATGGACCGCCTTCATGTACCGTCATCCTGACGTCCAGTATGCGGAGCTGGGCGTCGGGGGAAAGTACGGCCGCTTGGTGGTCTGGCTGTTTGGGGAGGAGTGGACGACCGAGAGGGTGAACATCAACCTGGGGCAGTGGTCCTCACTGTGTCTGACCTGGTCACACTTCAGAAACAGACCCACTCTCTATGTGAACAGAAGCCCAGTGGGCTTGTCGTCAGGTGGGTCGTGTGTGACCATTTTTAACGCTTGATTTCACAGTGAAACCAGTTTACTGTGTGACACTCCAGCATCTTCACTGGTTTGAGATTGTTGGATGATAAAGCTCAGAAAGACCTCAAAGAATGTACCCAAGTCCACGCTTCTCTTGTCATTTGGCATCTCTAAATGTCCCTTAGCTGTGAGTGTGTCTTCCTGTCCTACCTTAGTAACTGGATCACGTCTTCTGCCTTTTCCTCATTGGCTCAGATATGATACTGCAATCCTAGAAAGACTGAAATGAGGATAAAATATATTAATAGATGTTAATATTTAGGTTCTTACTAGGTATTTGTTAAAATAGTGTTTAACTGCTTTATTTTTCTCTCTTTAACTTCTTTATACAGGTATTCCTGCACCGACGCCCCCCTTGCGATGCCAGTTGGCCCCCAATGGATCGCTCACCCTGGGTGCAGCACATGCTCTCAGTGACGGCAGTATTGTGGTGAATCCCATCTTCGGTGTGTCGGGCAAACTGTCGCTGTTTCGCATGTGGGGGAGAGAGCGCAGCAGGGAGGAGGTGACGTCCCTGTTCTGCACCGAGGGGGACGTCGTGCGATGGGACACGGACGACTGGGACACTCGGATCTGCGCTCCGATCAGCGATCCCAGCCTGCGCTGTGGTGAGGCACGAATTCGCTTCACCTGGTTCGATTCGGCGTCGCTCTTTTCCCTGCATCCAATCGATTGACCCCTACGCCTGTTTGTCATGGTCATTAACCGCTTTACTGCCTTTTCCAACTGCAACGGTGCTTCTGATTTACAGCCCTCGATCCTCACAATGAACCACCTGTGTTTCAAGCAGTTAAGTAAATATAGGAGTCGGTCAGTGACCGATTACATTAAGATCAGAAGCATCAATCATTCAGATAACAGACTCTTGTTATCCAGTCTCTATAAAAAAATTAGAAACTGTTGAATCACCTGTGTCGAACCCATTATGTAACTGTTGTGTACATTTGATATCAATATAAAAGTTCACCTTGAAATCAACTATTTAACCATCACAAAAATGCATAGTTTTTTTATCGTTTTAATATTAAGGTTAAGTTAGCCAAACAAAAATTGAATGCGTTCTCATTTTGAGTACATTCATTCTTAACACAACAGGAAATATAAATTAAGCAAGAAGAATGTTTGTTTTTTTAATTTCAACCTCAAAACGTAACTCAGATGTGTTTGTTTTTGTTGATACCACAACAATTTTAATTAAATGGGGATGAAACTGATATAAAAAAGTTAAACATCCCGTTATACTTTGACGCTTAAAGTATGCAACATGCAACCTGTGACTGTGACAATGCTGACAGTCTTTACACTCTTTTATACAGTATGGTCGTCCTATGAAGTGAAGCTGACGTTCATCACCATTCGTCATGATGGCAACGACACGGATCACTACCAAGCCAGAGAGATCGCCCACAAATGGGTAACACAAAGAAATTACTTGTAAATCTCTCAGGGTCAATGTGAACAATGTGAATGTTTCATGCTGCAGATTTTAATGAAGCAGTTTTTCCTGCAAATCAATGATCATTTATAAGGAAATTATAAATGTGTTTCTTTAAAATGGTGCAAAAAAACAGAACAAATTTTAAAAGCAGGCCCTCTGATGAGAGTGCTGCTGGTGTTTGTTGTTCCCGCAGTTCTACGATGTCCTGCCAAAAACCTACCATTTACACAGAGTGTCTGTGTTTGAAGTAACCAGGTAGGAGAACGTTTGCCTTCACAACACTGACGTGGTGCTGTGCAATAAAATACCTCCGAGTGTCACCTTGTTTGATTTTACGTGTGAGAAAGAGGAAACCGTTGCACCGCTAGCTGACTAAACTTCTCTGATCTCTGACGCAGGTCTGAAAAGAAAGACCTCGTAAAAGCATCAAACCAAACCAGCCAGGTGAGCAGAATCAAGTCAGGCAGATGTTAAATTAATGCAAACACATGTGCGGGCGGACGATTTAAATACCCGAGATCTCTACTTCCTAACATACAAATTCTGTCAATTGTTTTTCTTACTGCATTTCTCAATTGTGTGTTGACATGTTGTAGACGCAATACTCCACCCCGAACATCAACAGGTAACACCGTATAAACTTCCACTTCCCTAAATATTCACTTTATCGTCTCAGCACAATATATTCCACATGTCTCCTACACTGACACACCACAATGTAATCAGTAACTCCTTTTCAGAGCTTGGTAAATGCACATTAATTGATTTCAGGTGTGTTGGAACAAGAAGCCAGTGAAAACAAGCCATATGATGATCTTAAAATTATTTGCCTCTCTTCCAGGTTTGACTCCCTGGTTTACTTGAGCATCTACCCAAAGTTAGACGTGGCTGAAGTTCAGGCTTGTGTGGACAAGAACCTCTCAACCGTGCGCAAGGACCCCAGTGGTGTCGATCTACTGGCTGATAAGGACAGCATTCGCACGACACCTGTCGGTAGGGTGAATAAGACTCTATCAGACATTCATGTGTACGTTTGAGGAAGACTCACAACAACTTTCAATCTGGGTTGCAGAGAGTTTCTCTGACGCCACCGACATTCCTCCCAGCGTGATGACAAAGCCCTGTCCTGTCCTAACCTCCACAATGATCCCTCCATCCACCCCAACCACCACACTTACAACTACAAGCACAGGGTTCAGTTCCAGCCTCTCTACGAGTCCCACCGGCCCTGCAGGCTTCTCTGGTAGGCGTGATGACCCAGAGTTTGCGTCACATCACAATGTGTTTGGTCCACTGACAGAAACCAGTCTGTCTCCATCTTTTTCTGCAGATTTGTATTTCCAGGTGAAGGTGAATGTGTCCATAAAAGGCGATTACAACCCAGCACAGACTATTTCCATCTGGGTACATCACACAGAGGACTTGCTCACATTTCAAATAAACACTCATCCGCCACAACAAAATCTCAATTTCATGCTGAATTGCCTCCACAGCTCAACTCCACTCTTTCTGAGGACTCGATGATTGTGCTCGACATTGAGGTTCTTCAAAAAGATGAAAGGTAGAATTTGTTGAAACAAAATCACTTAAAAAACGATTGAACTCGATTTCTTTTTTAACCTTTCTGTTCTTCCTTCAGTCGCAACATGATGTCACGAGTCTCCCCAGCTGAAGAAGTAAGCAAAGAAAGAAAGATGTTTTCTCTGTGAGAAAGTTTGACACAGTTATGAAGCGAAATGTTAAAAGATCTACAGAGCCAGAAAATGTAAACAACACGTCCTAAAACTATTCTGTAAATGTGTACGATTTTATGTTGAGTCACTGATCTCAATTATGAGTTGGTCATTTTTTTCAGTGCTCAGCTTTGATTCGTTTCTTGCATCAAAATCTATATTGTGCTGCTTCTTTTTCAGGAGTCAGAACTCAAAGTTTCAAGGTACTTATCCAGCTACTTTATACACTTCAACTTTTAACAAGAGCACATTACACTCACAAAGATCAGCTGTGTGACAGTAATATAAAACACAAACTGAATCAACTGTGAACGTTTCGATTTTACAGGAGATAAAAACGTGGTGTGACCAGAAATCAATCAACTGCTGATAAAAACACTAATCTGTCATTGTGTGCAGAGAGAATTGCGTTTTCCAGGTCCAGGTCATGAAGCCGTCTGGAGACGCACAGAAAATGGAGGAGAAGATACGAGAAGCGCTGCAGAAGCCTTTTATAAATGGTGCCGTCTCCATAGAGACCGAGGACATCGAGATAAGCCGCATATGTGAGTGAGGTTCAGGTACCGCAAAGAAAAAAAACCACATCACATGATGTAAGACAGAGAAACTGAAAAACAGCTGTCGCTCCATGTCAACTTGTGTCACCGTCTCTGTGCGTTTCAGTAATTTACATGTGCGGCTCAGAAAGACGCCAGACCTGGAAAGGCCTGTTTGTGTGGCCTGAGACACTGGGACGACAAAACGCAACTCAAAAATGCCCAAAAGACCCGAGTCGCCTCGCCACCCGACACTGGTGAGTGCTGCGTCTGTTTCTCACAGTCCCAAAACATCGACTAAGTTCAAATATATCAGTGAGCTACCGACTTTGGAAGAAATATAACTGAAAACATAATCATCATGAACTCAAATAGAAAGACATACACAGAGACTCCTTTATATTTATGTCAACAACACACCTAACAGCTGTCGGGGAGTTTTAATCACAGATGTGAATCTGCTGAAAAATGTCTTCACTCAGGACACTTCACCCGCTTATCTTGGTTCAAATTATGTTTTCGAGGTTGTCCAGCCGTCAGGTCCTCATTATTTTATGTCTGTAATAGGATTATAAATATGAATTACCACATCGAACGGTGGCCTGAGAATCAAACACATCTGTCGGCATATATTTACTGAACATGGCTGGGTGACAAAGTTCAGGCTTCTTTCTGTAATTGACTCAAGTGTAGCAACACTTGACGACAGCAGTGCTGTAAAAACATTAATCAAGACTTAAGTGTCACGAAGAACTGAGCTGCAATGAAAAGATTACAGGGATCAATGTTTTGGTTTTTTTTTGCTTTTAAGAAAATGGGATATCAGCTTGCTTCAAAATTGAAGCTTCTACACAATAAATCTTGGGCTTGATTTTGAAAATTCTTAAGTCAGCAACAAAACATGGGATGAAAATGAAAATAAACTCTGCTTTCTTTGTTTTTTGATAGCAAATTGTGTCTTGTGACCCGTTGGATGGTTCCAGACCTGGAAGACTGCCCCCCTGTGGTGGAAACGATCCCTGATCTGGACCATGTCAAAGTCACTTCTGGTCCGTTGCAGCTGTTCTTTGTCTTTATTAATTAGCTGCTTCAAACACACGTTTATAATATTTGATGTGTGATTCTTTTTTTAGTCAAAATTGTACATGAAACATCAAAACAGTTTCTTACACTTTTCAATCTTTTTTTAATATCAAATTTGGTCAAATTTATTCTTGGCAAACAAAATTAAGGGTGAGACTTCTTATCAGCAGATGTCCAGTTCGACTGAGATTGCATCTCATTTTAGGTGTTCCACACAGGATCATAAAACCTCCTCAATGTTTGTACAAGCATAATTAAAACACAATAAACCAGTGAAGGAGCCATTTGAATAGCCGCTCCTACGCACAACAAAAATCAATAAGAGGTTCAGAAGCAAGAATCAACACTGACATTCAGACGACTACAACGTGCTACACACAAGAACTGGGAAGGAGGTTGTACGAGTGCAATCAAGACGGCCTCAAAACTGCAGAAAAGTAAAAATATCCGTGACACTACAGTAACGCAGAAGTAGTTCTTGTTTTATTGATTCAAATGATCCACTCCGTCTATGAGGTACACTTCTAATACAGCTTATGTACTAATTCTTACCAGAGAATGCATTGGACGTCTTGGAGATGATCGAGGAACTCCTAAGAAACCAGTCTGCTCTCAACTACCAGGACCTACTCACCATCCTGTCCAAGCTGGAGGACATCGTCAGCCTGAATGAGGTCACACTCACCCAGAGCCAAACCCTCATTGACATCATTTCAGATATACTGCAGTTCGACAGCGACCTCACGCCCTTCACCAACACGTGAGGACAGAAAAAAGTGGATGGAACAGTGAATGCCGAACCCACCCGACGCCGCTGAGCTCGCCTCCTCTGTTTCTCCTCAGCATCCTGACAATCACGGAGGCAGTGGGGGACAAGATGGTGGGCTACGAGGGCTCCTCCACCCTGGTCACTCCGGCTGTTGCTCTCTCAGTGGTGAATGTGGCTCCTGGGCAGTTTCACCATTTAACCTTCGGGGTGTCATCTGACCGGACAGGCACAAATCTGGAGGTTTGTAAACAAGCCAAACACCATATCACCAT
>JAUESE010000008.1:9124078-9140904 GCA_032274725.1 Malacoctenus triangulatus
TGTGTGTGTGTGTGTGTGTGTGTGTGTGTGTGTGTGTGTGTGTGTGTGTGTGTGTGTGTGTGTGTGTGGGCGCGCTCACTGGGTCTTTCCCCAGAGCGGTTCTGTTCTGTTCCTCTACAAGGTGATGCTGGTTACCATGGCAGCAACAGCTCTGAATCTCTCTCTCTCTCTCTCTCTCTCTCTCTCTCTCTCTCTGTTCTTCCCTCTGTTTTTTCCCTTTTCTGACACTTGCAGCTCCCTCTCTTTTTCTCATGTTCTCTCTCTCTCTCTCTCTCTCTCTTTCCATTTTTGTCTCTCTCTCCTGTCTTTTCTCCCCCTATTTCCTCTTCATCTCTTCCCAGTTTATCTTTTTTTGTTTCCTCCTTTTGCTTGTCTGGTTTTGGTCACTTTCCCACTTTTGTTCTTTTCCCATTTTCCTGTTCCTCAATCTCTCTCACCTTCTTTACCTCTCCCTTTTCTTTTTTCCCTCTTGTCATTTCTTTCAGTTTCAACCTTTTTTTTTCTCTTTCCATTTACCTCTGTTGGCCAAATTCTCTTGCTCTTTCTCGTGTTCTTTTTTTTCCCAGATTCATCACCCTTTTATCTCTCTCTCTCTCTCTCTCTCTCTCTCTCTCTCTCTCTCTCTCTCTGTAGCCCCCCTCACGCCCTACAGTAAGCAGGCCACCAGCTATGATTTACATGGCACAGTTGGTCCCCGTCCAAGCTCTCTTTCATTTCTGGCAGCGAGGTGTATGGAAATTATTGAAACGTGACACATATCGCCACGATAGTAACCAGCAGGCCCTCAATAAATATGGCATGGATCTTTTTTATGTATTCAGTCGTTTTTCAGGCCTTTTTAATTGACCTTTGGTTGTCAGCTTTGTTGTGATAACAGTGTGACGCATAGCTCAATGCATTGACTGAAGTGTATCTACTCTCTTCTGGATTAGCGCTTTTGTTTTCTTGTGTGTTTTTCCTCGTCTCCTATAGTGTGATGCCAAACCTACAGCGTTTCATAAAGCGCCTTCTCTTGCTGTGCTTTAATTGCTCATTTGTTAGAGTTTTGTTCCATTTCTGTGAGGCAGGACATTGTTTGAGGTGTAGTCTCAGTAGTCTTCATCATCTCTCATCTGCGCCTCCTCTCTGCTTCCATTTGGTCGGGACGACGAAGCAACATGCATTAGAATGAAGACAAAAAGAACAGGGAGCGAGAAAGCGGATAGAGCAGTGTAATGTAGAGGAGTGATTTCCATTCCCAGTAGAAATCAATAGACTGACATCAAAACGTCTTGGGAACGGGTGTAAGTGTGTTCTCGTTGTGGGCGTATGTACATGTGCATGTGCAGCATGCATGTATGATAAGATGCACATGCATGTCCTTTTAAATACATGCATAACCTTAAATACAGGGTTACAGTTTCTTTCAGTTTGTATGTGTGTGTATGTGTCTAAAACTGAGAGCCAGAGCCAAAGGGTAATCAATACTGACTCTAAATGATGGCTATTACGGGACCAAGCCTGTGGTGGGACGTTGCACTGGTGATGTGGATTTGTGCCTTGGTGTGCGTGTGCGTGCGTGTGTGTGTGTGCACATCGCGCTGGTATTTGATCTTGTGCCTGAGTGTGTCCTCTAGTGCAGGGCAAACAGAAAGGGAGAGAGAGGGTGTGGCTGGTGGGCAGACAGGGTCCCAGTCTCAGTCCTGGGTGTACGATAACAGTAATTCAATTGAGCCAGCGAGGCCTGGCCTGTGGGATTCAGTGTGTGTGTGTGTGTGTGTGTGTGTGTGTGTGTGTGTGTGTGTGTGTGTGTGTGTGTGTGTGTGTGTGTGTGCGCTTTAGTCATTAGGCAACCTGATCCTCTTGGTTCCCTTCTCAGGTCTGAATGAATAAATGATCCCGGGCTATATGGCTCACTGTGCTAGTGTGAGGGTGTGTGTTTGTGTGTGTGTGTGCATTTGTTGTGTTGTGTTTGAGGGTATGTATGTGTGATGTCATACCTATCTTTCATTCGGTATATATTTTTACATCTTTATCATCCTGAATTACTTTGCTGATTATTTTGTCTCCAGCCACTCCCATCATTGCCATTTTTTTTATGCAGACAATCAACTTACATGTTTGAGGATCACGAGTACTAGTTCTTTACCACAACTGACCCATTCAGAGCAGTTAAGCTAAATGATACCCACATTTTTTTGTGTTGGATTTGATTCCCTCCTCAGCCCCCTCCAATGCCTCTTTCCCCACCAACTCCTCTGAGCCAGTCCTTGGCAACGGATGGTTCTCTCTGAGCCAAACGCAAACAAATGGCAGCCTCTCTCTGCAACAGCACGCTGCTCCAACACACGCATGCATAAGCGTGGATGGACATGGCCCCATCATGCACCCATGAGCAAGCAGAAGAGCCACATACAGGGCTGGAGATGCACATATGTACCAGCATGGAGGAAGACTCATGTGAGCAATCATCCATGCATGTGTATGGCAGATTCATGGCCACACGCAGAGAGACGGAAATGCTGTATAGACACAAACATGCACTCCTCTGTTCAATGCCGCGGCGTTATTTTAGCATAATCTTTAGTTTAATATGAATTCAGACTTATTTTTCTCAGAGGAGATGCTGACATGGCTTGGTTTAGTAGGACAAACTCATTTGGCCTAGAAAAACACACACACGTACACACAAATATACAGGGTGGGTTACTGTATTCATGCCAACTAGTCCCAGATTGGGCGCTCATGGTGACAATGTAATGAGTGGAGACCAATATGTTGCCTGCCTTTCTGCCTCCCTGTTGTTTTTTCTACCTCCTTGAGTGTCGGGATCCCTTATTTCTCCGTTCCATGCCTTGGAGCGTCTGACAAAGTCCCGCTGTGCCCACTTATGTGTCTCCCTCTACTGTCATGCAGCCTCTCTCTGACATGTTGCATGTCTGTGAAGCCTTCCTGTCACCAAAATCTTTTCCTGGTGCAATTTCAGAACTGAAACGAGGCACAGTGCTTCACATTTGCATTATCCAATGTGTGAATAATGATTTGGCTAAAAACTTTGACTGTTGGGTTAATGGACACCTTGGAATACATTTTTCTAACATAAAAATTAAAGAATTTCTATGCAAATTGTAGCGTGGTGTTTTTCAGCAATGTTTTGCTGTAATATGAAGATTTCTGTGGACTTAGAATTGAAATTTTAAGACAGTGTATATCTCTGTCATCTGCAATACCACACCATTTATTTAATGCAGGCTAAAAGTGATTCACAGTCATTAACTCTGCAAAATAAACCTGCTTTTACAGCATTGATTGCAACTATTTTGATTCACTTTTAATAGGGACTCATAACAATAATTGCAGTGGTGATCAGAGATAAACTGAAAGCACAATGAAGATTCACAACTTCAGATGCTTGGATATGCAAATATCACGTGCAAACTGTGTTTGAGTGATAACGTTGTTTATTGCCCACGTAATAAGACTACATATTCTCTTGACAACCATGCAGAGCAATCACTACAGCTAATGACTCTCCTGAGATGGCTGCCATTCTGTTATAGATCCACCATCTTGTAAGAGGAAGCGGCTTCTCAGTGTTATTCGGCTTTGTGTGAATGTAATATGGGGCGTAAAATGGTTGAAAGACAACATCCAACTCTGCTTTTCCTCGCTCAGTGGTCCAGATTGTGCACCCTGCTCCTCAGGCGATGCATATTTGTACCATGGCTTTCATTTTTTGGATAAAGGCAGTTTTCTTGATGCCGTTGCTGCCAGTGGATGGGAGATTTTTGGAATTAAACATGCTTTTTTCCCTCCCGTCAGTCTGTGCCAGAATGTTGTTCATTTTTGCAGAAGTGGCATTTTATTTCATTCCTGAAGCAGTTTGATGGCTTTAGGTTAGTTCATTTCATGTCATAAAGCATCAACAGAGTTTCACAACACAATTCATTCGGGCTTTTGTCATTAATCACTTCTGCAGTACTTAATCTCACATCATTGTGTGAATGCTGGAAGCATTCATCGAGTAAAAGCTGTTCACCTAAGTCAACTTCTTTGCAATGTTCACTTCCTTCGATTGCCTTTTAACCTTTAACTTCAACCTTACAGAGTCAGCCCCAGTATTTCTTCTAGGAATGCACTTTTCTTCTAGATATTAACTCCTGTCCTTGAAATTATTTCAAACGGTGGATAAATATGTGTCGTCGTCCTTCTCTTTTAAACTGCTCTCTTCCTCTCAGTACTAAATTGAGCTATCTTTCATTATAATTACTGTGACACAGTGGCCTAGTGGTGATCTCTTCCAGTGTTTCATTACTTGCGATCAATGAGGCTTGAGTGACAGATTTGGCCCCGAGATATCTTTGTCATTTGTGTTTATAATTATTCCATTAAATAATAACTTGTTTTAATCTGAGATGACATCTGTAGTGTTGAGTCCAAGCTTTCGACTTGTCAACGCTATAAATGCTCTGACTTACAACTTATTAAGCACATGGTATTATTGCTCTTAGACTGTCGCTTCATCTCACATGATTAAAGATCTCTGTCGACTGTGAGCTAAAATCGTCTCAATAGGGGATTTAGAGAAAAATGGCAGTGATGGTAAAACGCAGGCGGACAACCAGCACAGCAACACCATTTTTTTTGGTTCTGTATAACACTCATTCACACCTGCAGCACAAGTGCAAGAACAACAAAGTTACACACATTTTTCCAATCTTCTCTGTATCACACACTGTTTTTTTTCTCTTTCTCCTCGATCGTTCTCACTTTGTTTCATGAATCTGTCTGATGTGGCTTTCACATGGAGGCAGATTATTGCTTTCCAACTAATACCAGAGACATTTCATGCTCAAGTATGAGAAGGGATTTAAGGACAGAAATCTAATCTACTGTAGAGTGCAATGATGAAATATCAGTGTAATATCTACTGAGAAGCTTGGGAAACCTCAATAGAAAGTCAGCGCCAGATATGATGGAGCATTTCTAATCCTATTTTGTTCGCTTCTACCTCCTTCTACCTCTTTTTCTTTACCTCTCTTTCCTCCTTTTTCACTGTTTCCTCTCCTTTCCAATCATTTCCTTTAGTTTCTTTTTTAAATTGATATTGTATTTCCCCTCTATTCACTTGATTTTAACCCCTTTCCTTTCCTTTCCTTTCCTTTCCTTTCCTTTCCTTTTCTTTCCTTTCCTTTCCCCTCTTTCCATTTTTTCCATCCCTTCTCTTTCTTTCTCTTCACTCACATTTCAAACAGCAGTGCAGATTTTGAATGCACAGTAAACTGCAGTAGCAGGTGTAATCTCAGGGCCATGCGTCTTTCATCTGCAGATCTCCCTCTGCAGCCTCTCTGTTGCTATTTATGGCACATATGCACATGCGGCAGCGTGGCTAAGAATGAAGCAGGGATTGGGAAAGCCTCGGCGAGGGAGGAGTAGAGGGCAAGGAGGGGTGAGAAGTAGTGGTTGCCTTCAATGAAAAGCTCATAATCGAGTTTGCACAAAGCTGCCGATGCTTAATTTCGGTCTGCTAGAGTCTGCACCGGGCTCGAGCTGCTACGAGCTGATTGTTGGTCACGTTAGGCTGGATTTATGTTAACGACAAACGAGGGCGGATAATCCCAAGCAGGTTGAGAGCGCCCGGGCTGTGGCTAGTCTTAAAACACGTCGTCTAAACAGGGTCAGACAACATTCCTCTGCACCACCAGTAGGACTGTCTACTGGCTAGCATGCCACATTATCTTCACAGCTCCAGCCAGCCATGCGTGTGCCTTCACCAACACTGGAATGGGAACAGCCCTATCAGCAGTTTCTCCCCACTCAGTTGGTGTGGTGGTGCTGGTGTGTGCGTGAGTGTGTCGGGGGGTTGATTGCGGGTCGACATGTTAACAAAACGCTGTGCATCCCCCTCTCTCTGCTCCTCTGTCTTTGTCTGCGCTGCTCTGCTGCCCTGCTGGTGAGTTTGTTTGTGTCCAGCCAGCAGTCCTGAGAGTGAAAAGCTTCATCAGCTGAATTACTGGAAGTTAGCTGTCTCTATCAATTAGGTCTTCCTGCTCAGGACACATGGCTGGAGCTGGAGAGCCGCAGTCCGCTCACATGTCCTCTGCTATCCTGCCATCTTGTCACCCTTCATTTAGTCTCCCTCCTCCTTTCCTTTTACCTCCTTCCTCCCCGCGTGTTTCTCCTGCTACATCATATACGCCCTGTCCCCTCTGGTAAGGTGCTAATCCACATACATATGCAGCAAATTACAATATCCACACGGCGCACGTGTCAGTCTTAACGGGTTCTTCCTGCTCTGGGACAGCTGAAGACAAGCCCGAGGTGAATTTGTTTTTAGTCATCTGAACAAGCTGTAGCACATAAAGGGGAAAGGGCGGAGAGAAGCGGGTGGGAGAAAAGGGCTTGGGGACGAGGAGACCCTGAGGTCCCGAGATAAGCAGTGATCCCTTTCTTTCATTCTTCACATCCTCTGAAAGTGCTCAGAGGATCCTCACAAAGGTGTCGTCATCCACACTATCACACAACACACAGACACACACAAAGTCCACACACAGCCTATCATGTGGTCCACATGACCTGCCATAAACCAACTGTCCACTGCCACTTAGACTGTGGCTTTTTCCATGCATTTTAGGTAATGCATAAAGTAAATGACCAAAATATGAGAAAGTTTTAAGATAAAACGTCTCTTTACCATAAAATGATTCATTCCTAAGGTAATTTTTTACCACACCTTGTTTGAAAATTGATAAAATATTATGGATCAAAGTGAATCTTTCATAAACATCTTGCCTTATTAAAAGCTGAATGTGTGATCACAATGAAATGTGATGTTGGAACGTCAGGAACTGCTGATTTTAGCTGGTTCAAGATGTCTCGTATTGTTGACGTCCTTCCACCGTTCTGAGAATGAAACAAGGCTGAACCTTTGTTCCTTTCCATTTGGTCACGCTGATTCAATCATCCTCCACTGGCCGTCGTTACACCGGGCACTTCTTTCACAGATGAGTCGGCACAAACTAATATTGTATCTCACATTGTCGAGCTGGAGGTGAATATGATGTTTTTGTACGGTCTCATTTGATTTTAACTAACTTTTAAAGACTTGATGTCTTTCACACAAATTAGAGTTTTGCATTTTTCAAATTTTATTTTCCTATATATTTCTCACGCTGCTTACTTCCTCATCACATTCTTCCTTTAGTACAGCACTGTGTTTTTATCTCTGTAAAGGAAGTGGGCCAAAAAATCCTTGAAGAATTTGGGTGAAATTTTTCTAGGTGAATGAGCGGTGGTACAAATGACAGGTGATTAAATTTTGGTGGCCATCCGATAACGATAAATGAGATGAAAAAAGGTGTTTCTGTGGCGTGTTCAGGAGTGTGTGGCCCTTTAAGAGAGGTTGGCGTACGAGAGATGAAAGCAGGAAGGAAGGCAAGCACAGAGGGAAGGAGAGACGCTCTGAATGTTAACAAGGCCTGTCGTAATCCTGTTGCTCTGTGGGTAGGCTTCACTAATACATATTGAAATCGAGAGGGAACAGCGACCTCTATTAAAACGTCCCACTATTTGTCAGAGGCCCGCCACAGGCAGCCTGGCGGAGGTTTGCGCTCTGCCCAGTGCCTCTTCCAGTGTGCTCATGTTTTCCCAGCTGCTAACTTCTCAATCACACCTGGCTGCCACAGTCCAGATAAATCTTTAAGACATCTGACTTGGTAAGGAGGTCAATGATTAGTTGGTCAAATTGTGTTTGCAGGTGGTGATTTGGATCGTTTCCACGACGACCGCGGCGACGATCGGGCTGTCATTGCGCGGTGAGCTCGGGCAGTTTTGAGTCGGTGCTTAACCAGATTTGTGAGACTCGCTGTGAAGTGAGAGGTTGTCATGTGATCGGCGTCACATGAGCTCCTCTGCCCAACAAAGAGTGAATGTGTGCTTACAGTTGGGGTCAAAGTTCATCGTGAGTGATCTTATGTCTGCCTCTGAGCCGCCTGTACCCGTTTCCAGCCCTGTGTTTTTGTGTGTGTGTGTGTGTGTGTGTGTGTGTGTGTTGGTTATTCTGTTTCCTCGTGCTTGTGGAAATGCAGATGTGCCCCAGAGAGACAAGAGGGAGAGAGATAGAGGGTCACATGGGCTCACCATGTGCTGCTGCTGGAGGCCTGGCGAACTGGCTTCGAATAACAATCCTCTCACTGTGTGTGTGTGTGTGTGTGTGTGTGTGTGTGTGTGTGTGTGTGTGTGTGTGAGCTCACTGTGAATAGCAGTACAGTAAGTGTGATTTGATTTGATTTGAATTGAAAGCACAGACTATGAACAGGTTACTGTGTTTAATTTTTGATCAATTAACACTGATAATATGTTGTGACGTTGTAAATTAATCTGTTGTAAAATATGAATGTAACTTTGATATGAATCATCATAACTTAAGTGAAAAAAGGATTTGACTAAGCAACATCCAAGAAAATGTTGCAATAGTGCATGTGCACGAAATGCGAAAGACAAAAACGTCAAAAAGGTCGATACAGATAAACAACATGTGATCAAATGAGCTTTGAAAAAGGAAATGAATATAATGATATAACTAGAAGCAGTCGAAAAGCACAAACCTTCGCATACATGTCCTTTAACCTTTCCCGGTTCTACCTTGTGCACACCAGACTCTCTTCAAGGGTCACAAACTCTGACAACACGCCACGGAAATTATGTTTATCCAACATTTTTAATCACTGGATGACAGGATATAAACTAAAATTTGTTCACTTGTCCCTCGTGCCATCCTACAACCAGCCCATGAATTTCATCGCAATCCTTCAAAGACTTTTTTTCCGACGCTGGAAAAAAGTATAACTCTGCATTGCAGATGTTTCCACATCTGATGACCAGAAAGCTCTGCAGCAGGCAGAACACCGCTGCAACACACTGGCCAAAAACGTACAACAGCCTTTTCTTGCGCATGTATCATCAGAGTTGCTGACGCTCCTGGATGCAGAAATCTATGTGTGGCGCTTTCTGGTCACAGTCACTGAAGCTGAAGATGTAGGATGTAGGATCCGGGACTCTCACTGAAGTCTGATGTGCAGCTAAGTCGGACTGAGGTCATCATAATAACTTTTGATACAGTCAGTGCCTCAGAAAATGTGCAATCAAGTGAGAAAGTATCAACCAGGAGAAAATCTTTCAGCATATTCAGACATGGACGTACTTACTGACGAGGACCGATAATGTGAATTACACATAAATTGACATTATGCTGTCATTCTTGCCACTGAAAATGTCTAAATGTAGTCTCATATCTGGTTTGGCTCTGCTCTTTGTTATTCAAGTGTGCAGTATCATCATGCCAAGATCCAAAGAGCATTCAGAGGCCTTCAGATGAAAAGAGGTGGATGCTTTTGAGTCTGCCAAAGGACTGCAAAAGATCTCGAGCTGATTTGAAATAAATTATTCCACCGCAAGGTAATTCAACTACAAGTGATATGGATTTCACATGACTGCCAACTCGTTCAGGTCTGGTCGTCTCAGCAAATTCGCGGTGTTTGATGCCAGGAAAGAAATCTTCAAGCGAAGTGAAAAATTTCATCAGAGCATCTGCAGGTAGCTTGCTGCCGCTGACGGTGTCAGCGTGTTGCATCCACCATCGCAGCGAGAGTGGAAGTTGACCTTCTTTGGGAGACGCGCCAGGAAAAGAAGGCTTTTATTGTCCTAAAAGAACATTAGAGCCAAACTCCACAGCAGTCTGTTGGTGAAACTACAAGCAGAGAGCAGGCGGGTTTTGGATAATGTGCTTTGGACAGACACATCAGAGACAAACAGTTGTCTGGCCAGCAGACATGTTTGGTGAAGACCAAACACAGTTTTTTTCAGCGGGAGAACCTCACACCATGTGTGAGGCACCATGTGTGAGGCACCATGCAGTCTGATGGTTTTGGATTGTGAGTTAAAATATTTTGCCTCATATCATGAAGGCCTTCAATGAAGAGTGAGAACAACTGCGGAGGATGACGTCCGTCCTGGAGGATTGTTGTCCTGGACGTTTACAACTGATTTACCTGTTACTACAAATCCTGCTGCAACTATTGTAAGAAAGTGTTGCATTGGTAATTAAGTACACATTCAAGGCCCGAGTCCATTTTAAAACAAGGTATTTGGAGCTCAACAAACTCTGGTGGGTTTGATTGAAGTTCAGTGTATAAACAGGACGTGATCGATTCTAAAACGCTGTAGTTCTGCAGCTGATGTGCTCGTTAAAACAAAACCAGAGATCCAAAACATGATGTTGTTTGATTGACTGAGTCGTTTTCTAAAACCAAATGTTGGTGCATTGATCTCCTTTCTTGCCCTGTCCATGATTTCACGTGCACAGACGAGATGCTGCAACCTTCCACAGCAGTCATTGCTCTTGATGTGTGAATGTAAACAAGCTAAAATATGTCTTTTACCACGTAGCATCGAGATTCACAGAATGTAGACGTGCTCAACATGCAGGTCAGGGACCCTCTCGCTTCAGGACTCTCCAAAGCACATCACAAACAAGGTCAAATGTCGCATCTTCCAGCTAAGTTGGAAAAAAGGATACATTTTCCAACATGACTGCACCACTTTAGCTTGTGAATTGTGAATTTTAAGTGAAATTGTGCATTTAAAAAAATCAATACAAATCTTTAAACGCGAAAGCTGCCCCTGTCTACCAAGAGTCTGTTCGTCTGGCACTTGATAAATTTTAAATGACTCTGAGAAAGCTCGGGCCAAAATGTGTCTCGAGCTCTTCACTCCTCTTTATTTGACTCTGGAGCAGATTACTCTTCTTCCTCTGGCTCTGTTTGCCCTTGGTCTTGTCTGAATCCTTCCACTCGATGCAGAAACGAGAGGGTTTTTTGCCGGAACAACTGCAGAGAGAAGGAGACAGTCAGAGGCCAGGAGAAGAACAGGAAGAGGAGGAGGAGGAGGCGAGTGAAAGGAGAGCAGGAAAGGTCACAAGTGTCTCAAAAAGACGCTGCATCCAACATCTCTGAGTCACAGTTTGTACTCAAAAGCAGCAACTCGAATAGAGACAGAAAGAGGTCAGTGGATAGAATAACACAGCGTGGCTTTGGACTTGTCAAAGATTCACTGTAAACCATTAGACCGATGTTCTTTATTTTATCTTATTCAGAAAATCATCATAGTCTCCCCATCAAGCAAAAATAACAAGCTGTATTTTAGTGGCAGGTACACAGTGAGATGACCAGTGCTGAATTACCTCCCACACGGTTGATGTGAGTCCAGTCATCCTCGGATCAGCTCTGTGGGAGCTAATGCAGCGCGGGTCTTCCTCCTGCGGTTTATGTTTTTATGTAAATGTGGGATGATTATTCATCATTTTCTGACAGTACAGGAAGCTGTGATCACAACACTGGCATCATCACCTTTGGATTTATCAAAACATGCCAGCAAGCAGCGATGTAATCCAGCCGACACAAAGCCACGTTGCAGTCCAAATGTAGTTCTTGTTCCCAGAAGTGTCTTCTTGTGTCCTCTCTTCTTTTTTTATTTTACTTTGTCTTGAGGGAAACATTTGGGTACTCCGCTGCTAGTCTGCAATATTTTATACTGAAACAGCTGAATAATGGACCTAAAAATAACACAGAGTGCAGTAAAAATAAAACCAAACAAAAAAAAAGATAAAGTGACAAAGAAAGAAACAAAACAAGCTAACTAAAGAGAACTGCAGTTTTTTTACCAGCACTATTTCCTGCCAATGTTGATTATTTAAAAAAAAAAAAAAAATCTGTTCATAATGAACTCCCGTTATTTAATCTGTAATACAAATGTATTTACAACATTTCAGTGGCCTTATCACTGACTGTTTTCACTCTAGCAAGGTGCAACTAATTGCAATTTGATGTTTTTTCAACTAACATTGATTTAATGTCTGCAAGAAATATTGTTGGGAAAAAATCTAATTCCACTGTTTTGTGTTTATCACCAAGACGACTTAATATTCATGCATTTTATTTCATGTCTGGACAAAGGTTAAAAAAAGATAGTGTTGTATTTAGATTACTGACAGTCAAAAAACACTTGGCAGAAAATTCAGACGCTATTCTCTCTCAAACAGATGACTCTAAAGCAAAGTTCAGAATAATTTCCTTCATCAGCAGAAACACCGAACTGAGCTGTCGAACTTCTTGCCGGTTGTTGAGCTGCATGTTGGCTTTCATTAGAGCTTCATAATACTCGATTTAAATGGGGAAATTCTAATTAGAAATGTGTAATGACTTCATTTCTGAGGGGTTTATTGTTTGTTTTTTTCGTGCAGCGAGTAACACATCACGTCCTGCCCCAGTTTACCAGGTGCAGTCGTAGCTTCCAGGTTTAGAATCAATCAGCGCTTTGGCAATGTGTGTGCATATTTTAGCCTTTGTGTCTGTCTATGTGTGCGCCTTTGTTGTTTCCCTCAGCTGCTCCGCGGCGTCCTGATGGGGCAGGAGTAGCAACAGGAGATCATAAACAGCAGCTGTGCCCGGTCAGGCCACACACTGCACTCTACCTGTGAGCGGACCCTGTGAAGCTCGCTGTGGAGGTGACAGAGGGGAGCGAGCAGAGGGACCCGCACTGATCAAAGCCTTCGGGAGTGTTGTTTTATGTTTGTCTGTTATGAGCATTTTATCGACTTTTTCTTTTTTATAACAAAACTCAATTTCTGTTGTCTGGGGGAATCCATCCATGCTGCAGCGCTTGCACATTAAATGGAGAAGTTGTTGAAGAAGTTAGTTCACATATTCACCTTCCTCAGGGGATCGATGCGAATGGCTGATCGTTGCTTTTACTCTCGTGACGGCGCGAAATGAACATTTCAGCTCCAGAGTGAAAGACGCCTGATTAAATTCAGTGCGAGTTTGTTATCCTCACGTACTTTATTTACTCAAAATCTGACCTAATTATGTCCAATGTTCGCTTCTCTTTTCCACTTGCTTCATCCAGAAATATGTGGTGCATAAGATATGAGTTGCATCACTGCGTTCAGCAGGAGGTGTTAGATATCACCGACTGGTGTTAAGCAGGAGCGTTCTACTTAGAGCAGCTCCTTACTTTGGAAAACTAACAATTTTGCCAAACATAATGACTAAGCGGCGTTCTGTAGAGCCAAAATGTTGATCTAAGTCATGCTAAAAGAACAAATTCACGACGATAGACACTTAACTTTCTCCCTCGGCATCCAAATCGCACATGTTACATTCGTTAAACCCTCTCAAGTCTCATGAATTGGTCACAAAATGAGATCTTGTCTGGAAATTTGGGAGCACTTCTGATATAAATCTTACATGTAAGCCGTATATTTAACTATCTGCTGCTGCAACTCTTTGAAAAGTTAGGACATAGATGAAAAGGGTCAGACATTCATGATCCAATGTCGTGGTTTAGGCAATTTGAGATGTTTTTGGTTGTGAAATCAATGAATGTGATCCCATATGAATGAACAAACATTTATTTAATGATTATTTCTTTTCTATTTTTCATCACAGCAGGTTCACCAGACGGCACACAGAGCCTCTAATTTAGGTACACACTCAAAATAATCCGTTCTGACAGAAGATCTCTGTGCCAGCACACGTATGTACTAAATACACCACATATCTGTGATGTGAACACACTTTCCTGCTCTCCTTCTGTGCCTTAGGTATGTGTTTGATGGTAATTGCTCATTACATACTGTGTTACTTAACTAATTACGGAACAGACACAAAGTCAAACCTACACTGCTCATTACATTATTTGTGTTTATTCAACCAAGCGCTAAAGACCTGCATGCAGGAGGCCGTTGTCTTTGACGTGAGCAGGATCCGAGTCCACACGCGATTTAACGAGCAGCCAACCAACATATTGAGATTATACACAGGCCATCGACAGCCAGTTCAACATTAACCCCGGTGACTCAGGAAGCAACACTTCACACTCTGATCGTTAGCGAGGAAGCTAATGACACGCAACACGATGTGCAGGATGAAACTTCAGAGTCAAGGAGGAACTTTGTTTTATCAGGGGTGTGTTTCCCTTCGGTTGGCTGCGTGCCCCCCCCACACCCCCCCACACCCACACCCCAAACAACAAGATGACCAACGCGCCGACAAGCCCCCATTCTGACAACAAAATGAGACACCTCCCAGAATTCATTGAGTAAAGTCTTTTTTAGTAATGCAGACATTACAACTGTCATCAGGCGACTGTTGAGTTGTTCCCTAACTTCTGCATGCTGTCAAATAACAATTTCAGGTTAATGATTCGCATAATTAGGTCTCTATATGTCAAGAAAGGTGTTAATTTACGTGCAATTCTCATAATTCGTAGAAACCATGGCTGTTTTACGCGCCCCGTAATCAAAATATTTCGCCCCTTTACTTTGGCAAATCACATCTTACTCCCAGTTGGTGCACAAGTGCACTTGATTGATGCACTTAACATGAAAAAGTGAAAGGAAAAAAAAAGAAAAAGTGACAAACTGAGGCCCAATTTGATCACATGCATTATGCAAACAGAAGCAGTGCTCCAGACTTTTTATGCTAATACAAAATGCATTCACAAAGTCGTCGGCATGGCCCCATTTTAGAGATAACACATGATATTGTGAGACGGAAGGAGGAGGATAATTCAACAAAATTACTATTTCACAGAATTCCAGTTAAAGAAGCACAATAACTTAAGCAATCAATATTTCAGAGATTTAATTTTTGATAAATTGTTTGTGATGTTTTTGTTTTTCCTTTTTCGAGTCGTCAAAAAGTCTCTAAAGAGAGAAAGGAAAGGAAGGATAAGAAGCCGTAAAACTTCTTAATGCTGCTGTTACTGGCAGTAAAACGGCTGTATGTTTATTCTTTAAGAATATTTCAATGTGACTGTCTGAGAAGGAAAACAACTGCGAGTTTCCAACCACAGTATAGAGAAAGGAGGATGAAAAGAGGAGGACGAGGAGAGACAGACGAAGGGAAAGGTCCCCGCTGATAGGACAGGATTAACTGTCCACGCCGAGCTGTCATCGTCAACGCAGATCTGGTGGACACATAGCATTAGCGGCCGTTGCTACGACGACGGTAACCAGAGATACCGGCGCTGGTGTTCAATCACACGGTGAGGTCATTCATTGCCCTCGAGAATCAGATCACCCATTACGGCCGGGCCGCCGTGGCACATTTATACATCAAACTAAGCAACCGAATCCGGTTCGCGGATCCTCGGCGGTCTCACCGAAGGTCGATGAAGATTGTGTCGGTTTTTAATCTGAGAGAAAGACGCAAAGACGGAGGAAAACCTGGGCCGTGTGCATCGCAACAGACAAACATCCACGCCAGACGACACTTCACATGGAGGAATATTCCCTCAATTTGCAGTCGAACGACACGTTTGACAAGAAAGCAATCACAGCGACACTCATGACAAGGTGCTCTGCAGCAGGATCTACTGTTTACACTTGTCAGACATCTGATATGCTGCCTCCGTGCTGTTATTTAGGCTACGCAGTTAATCACAGGAGGTGTATAGGCAGCGCATATCGATTAACACCAATGCAAACAGAAAGGGGGAAAAAAAAACAATTCATTTGCATTTTAAAAGTCATTTGCATACAAGTCAAAAGGACTGTTATTTGTCAGCGCGAGACGCTGCTCCAAGACCTTCACAGGGCCAGTTTATTGCTCCAGGACACCTATCCTATATATATTCAGTTACATTACCTACATACACGCGGTGATCTACAAGTCCCCTGAGACGCCGGCGTCGGTGAGAACGGGGTTAACGAAATGACTGAGCCGCTGCAAGGTGAGATTAGGGAACTAAAGCATAATGCCAGCAGGGAAGGTGTTGTTTCGGCTCTCAGGGAAATGAAAGGTGGCTTTATTACACCCTAATAGGGCAAAGGAAAATAGATTCAATCAGCGGCGCCCGATGGTGACAAAGAAATGTGTCAGGCTGCGCAGCGGCGTCCCAGATATGAGCGCGGGGTTAAGTACAGGTGTTGTTCCTCAGAACAAGACTTATGTTATGGAACCAGGTTATTAAAGGGAACTGTGTGTTGATACGGAGGGTCAGTACAATATCCTGGGAAAAGATTACACAGAAAGTTCACAGAAGGAGGTGAGGTGACACCGACTATGTTAATGGTGAAAAAAAAGAATTGGTAAATACACAAGGACTGTGTTATTTGCATTCCACCCTGACCTTGTTTCGTTCCATATGCACTTGCAACTGAGAACAAGAGAAGCTCTGAACCTTTTAATGTGTTTGGTAGAGTCTGAGTGCAGCCAATGGAAGGAACAGCACTCTCCTCCTCTTCACCATCAACCGCTTTAGGGGCCTTGTATGGGAGACGATGCACTTTTAACGGCAGTGGTGTCAATACATTTGAAAGTCGCAGGTTAATCTTTGAAAGCAAGCAGATTCGTTTGTTGCGATCGCATTGTGCGTCGCGCTGCGTGTGGATTCCCTTCGGCTAATCTCGTTCCCTCTGACAGACCAAAAACAGGCATGTGAGGTCAACTTGACAACTCTGAATTGTCCATAGTTGTGGAAGTGTGCATTTGATAGTCAGTCTGTCTGTGCGCCCTGATCAGGGTGGACGCTGCCTTCGCTCAATGACAGCTGGAATCAACAAACCTGAATAACCTTGATTGGATTTAGTGGCAGAGATAATGAATGAATGCAAATATTCATAAATCTGTATCTTTAACCTTTTCGCTGCCTGTCTTTGCAGCTCTTCCTCTCCTCTCCTCCTCCTCTCCTCTCCTCCTCCTCTCCTCTCCTCTCCTCTCCTCTCCTCTCCTCTCCTCTCCTCTCCTATCCTCTCCTCTCTCCTCCCATTACCAGATGTGACCTAT
>JAUESE010000008.1:9143006-9160847 GCA_032274725.1 Malacoctenus triangulatus
AATCCCGGCCCCCCCCCCCCCCCCCTCCTCGCACCCCCCACCCCTTTCCACCGCCTGCTCGTCTTTTCTGTACATATTTATTATTGCTGCACACCACAGACCCTCCAATTTATCACTCTCTCCCTGTTGGACTTGAACTGACAGATTTATTAGATAGCCATTTGCGGCTGCATGTAGCACTGCCAGTTGAGGGTCGGTGAGACGGACGGAGTCAAAGCTGTTTGATGACCTCTGTGTGATAATGACCATACAGGAGAGAAGGACACAGAGGAGGACAGGGGAGGCAGATAAAGAGATTGGGGGGGTGAAGGAAAAAAGGTTGGGTGGTCAGACATCTGGCAGAGCAGCGAGCAAACACACGTCCGAAACAATGAGCTATGCCGAGGTTAAAAATGGGACGGATTTCAAATTAAACAGCTTAATCAAGTCAACTCCAATCTGAAGAGTCTAATTGATTATGAAGTCAGCCTGCTAACCTATCTTAGCATCATACGAGACAGTGGTTGATGTATGAATAGAGTTGGCGCTGCCTTTGCTAAAGCTTCACTAAAGCCGAAGTGTGGCTGGAAATCATTACAACTTGTAGCAACACAATGACTCGTCAAAGTGTGAGGCGCTCACGCACCGGCTCCTCAAACCTTCACTTTATGTCCGTGTTGTAAAAATTTCCGAACCACAAATGTGGATCACCGAAGCTCAACACGTTTGCCTCAGAACTACTCATGTCGTAGATGAGTACACAGACGAACACTGACCGATGCACCCTAACAAACGCGTGCAGTGACTTCCCTTTGCTTTCTTTAGGCTGTGGGAGAACATGTACATCGTGTACAACCTCACAGTGGTTCAACACAGCCTCCGCTAATGTAACAGGATACACAAAAGGCGTCTAAAGTAAGTAGAACCAGTGGAAGACACTCGACAGAGCCCTGGTGCAGTGATATGCCACTGTAGTGTAAAGAAGAGGATCTATAATTTAGGTTAGCTTTAAAAAAGGGAAGGCGTCTTGAAACACAAAGCAACACAAAAACAGCTTCCTGCTCTATTTTCATGCGTACAACCAACAAGCAGGAGATCAAAACGCTCTGGCCAGGGATGCTCTCTTTTTACTGAGGCTTTGCCATCCTCTGGAGGGGGGTTGGGTTTCTCATTTTTCTCACGACCTGATACCGGCTGCATCGTGAAAGGACAGGACCGTGCATAGAGGAGGAGGTGGTGGAGAAGGAGGAGGAGGAGGAGAAGGAGGAGGAGGAGGGTTTCTTTTTTTTTTATCTTCCTGACCTCAGTGGGCAGTACTCATGGATGACACGGCGCCTATTATTGGTGCGGGGCTGTTAAATGATGAAGAAACGGGGCGAGGTTGCCGGCGCCGCGGCCTATCGCGCGCCGAGGTGTGGCCCGGAGGAGGCGTGGCCACGGCGGGAAGGGTGGCGCTAGAGGCGGAAGCGTGTCTCGGCTGATCTCTCGCTGTCATTCGGCCACTGTCGGTTCCAGGAGAGAGGGGCAGCCAAGAAGAAGAAGCAGCAGCAGCAAGCAGCAGCAGCAGCAGCAGCAGCGCTCTCACACAGGGATCGGCTGTGTTTAAAGGACAGGACAGTCAGGCGAGGAAAAAAAAAAAATAGACTGGATTCACACGAACAATGAAACCGATCGAGTAGAGCTTGTGAACGCACCGCGGCCGGGTTAATCTCTCACGTTGCCAACGTTAACAAAGCTCCGTTTGATGATCCGGTGCAGGTTAGAGGCAGCAGATAGAGAGCTGTGTCATTGAGCAGGCAGGACACGTCAGGAGAAGCACAGAGAGAAAAAAGCTGACCGACCGCACTGTACGAGTCAGCTATTAAAAAAAAATCGCCCCTGAAAAAGCTTCTGCCTGCCGTGCTCTTTTTTCAAGGACACCGGCTCGCTCTCACCCACAGGAAGGCATCTCGACAAAGACATCGCCGAGGTCGAAGGTGGTGATCAGAAGGTGATTTTTCTTCTTTTTTTTCCCCTTTCTCCGCTCTCTTATCCCTTCAAGCCTGTCCGGCTAGGCTAGCATCCGCGCTAACGGTTAACAGCTAGCTAGCTAGTGTTAGCAGCGGATGGAAAAGTTAGCTCTCCAGCTAACCTCTGGTTTATTTTAACCGCTTGACAGTCGACGTTTTCGCCGAGTGGTGCGACGGAAAAGATTAACGTTGTTTTTGGCGAGCTCCTTTTGAACAAACCAAACTTGGTCCAGTTTGAAGGTGGACTCTATATATGACTGCTGACAGCTGTCAAACAAGGTCGACTGTTGTCTTACTGATCCTAACGTACGTTTATTTTTTGGGGGGGTAAAAAATTACATTTCCACAACGGTTTTCAATGATCGTATTTTCGTCGTTTTCCACCCGTTCGCGTTCAATTGTCTCGTCATTTGGTTTGTCGAAACGGGTGGGGGGGGGAGAAAAAAAACCCTTCGCTCGACACAGCAGCGTTTTCTTAGCTGTTCTGTTGGCTGCCAGCAGCTCAGCTGTAGACTTACAAGCCTGGCAACGTCACGGGGTTATAATTAGCTAAAGATGTAATGTTAACTGGTTTGCTTTTTTCAGCTGCTCGCACTAATAAGGCTAGATTGTTTGGAGCAAGAATGAGCCCTTTCAGAGCCATTTTTCAGTGATTATCACATGTATGGAGCTACAGATGTAATAGAAAAAGAATAAAACCGCCTCTATTTGGCTGCCACCTAGCAAGGTTATGACAAATTATCGATCAAAAAATGAAAAAAATAAACTATTACACTTTGAGTTAGTGGAAAAATGAACTCATCAGTACTGATTAGTAATATAGCTGTGAGTGTATCTTATAATAGGTTAGTGACCAGTAGATAATGTTTCCAGCTTCATTTGGATGTAGATATCTTCTTTTTCAAAGAACTTCATGATTAAATCTCATTACTCCATTCTCAACATGTGATATTGATCAAGTATCATGGATTAGTACTTTGGACTCATTGATGTTTCTAACCCTCCTCATCAGTGGGACTGACTGCTAACTCAGTGCATACCTTCCTCTGTGCTCTTCTCTCAATAGGACCAAACGATCACGGGATAGTATTTGTTTGTGGGGGGAGAAAACAAATGGGGGATTACGGGTTTGGAGTCCTAGTTCAAAACAACACTGGCAACAAGTCTGCATTCCCGGTCCGAATCCACCCGCATCTGCAGCCCCCTCACCACCACCAAAATGTGTCGCAGAGCCCTGCTGCTTTCATAAACAGCACCACAGCCGCAGGGAATGGCACCACAGGAGGCTCTCCCTGGCTCTTCCCTGCCTCTGCCACCCACAACAGCGTGCAAGACGAGATCCTGGGGGGCCCAGAAAAGCCCAAAGCACAGCAGCAACAGGAAATGCAAGAAACGCAAGAAAAGCAGCAGCAATTGTCCCCTGGAAGTCACCAGGAGGGTGGAAGTGGTGGCGGGATAATTTCAGAACTGGAAAAAGCCCGGTCAGAGGAAGGCAAGACGGAGAACGGCACGTCTGAGGGCAGCAATGGAAAGGAGAAGCAGCTCCGCCTCGAGTCACCTGTTCTGACGGGCTTCGATTACCAGGAAACGTCTGGTCTCGGGGGAACGGGCCCGGTTCAGTCCAGTACAACCTCGTCATCACTTACCGGCTTCAATAACTGGTCGGCTGCCATCCCGCCTGCGCCGTCAACAATTATCAATGAGGACGTCAGCTTTTTCAACCCGGCCTCTGCCAACAACGGGCCTCTGCTGTTCCAGAACTTCTCGCACCACGTCAGTCCGGGGTTCGGTGGGAACTTCTCCCCCCAGATCGGACCAGCAGCGGCCTTGTCCCAGCACCACCCGGCTCCCCCGCCACATCCCCACTTCCAACACCCCCACAGCCAGCACCAGCAGCATCGGCGCTCCCCGGCCTCTCCACACCCTCCGCCGCCCTTCCCACATAGGAATCCGGCTTTCAGCCAGTTGCCACATTTGTCCAACAGCCTGAACAAGCCACCGTCCCCCTGGGGTCCAGCAAGCTACCAGAGCCCTTCTCCCTCCCCTGGCTCTTCCACCTCCTGGAGTCCCGGAGGGGGATACGGCAGTGGCGGCGGTGGTTGGGGGGGGTCTCAAGGCAGAGATTATCGCCGTGGGCTGAATGGCGGCATGACCCCCATCAATTCTATCTCACCACTGAAGAAGACCTTCCCTAACAACCACGTGGCGTCGCAGAAATACCCCCGGAACAGTCCCGCAGGCTTCAACCCCAAGTCCTGGATGGACGACGGCGTCGGCCGCAGCGACAACATCTTCCCCTTTCAGGTCAGTGTGCGTGTCACAGTTTCATTTAATGATTGAACAGTTTTAGTGGAGTGTTCCATTAACTGTGACATCGCGAGCTGTTTTTTTTCCAAGGTTGTGCACCTCGTGTGTATGGGTGTGAATTTCTGTCAGCTGTGCCCATTTGTCCGTCTCAGTTTTGAGCATCAATGTGTCATTCATGTTAGTAGGTAAGACTATTACTGTATGTGGTATAGCAGCTATTTTTAGCCATGGGGGAAGGGCACGGATATACAGCATGCATTTGTTACTATGTTAAATCTGTCTTTGGACTGCCTGTATCCACAGCTGTATGTCCCTTGATGATGACTAATGTGGCTCTGTCACTGCAGTGGTGTGTGCCACGTTCACGAGCTGGGGGGGGGGGTTGAAGAAGGGGGGAGGACGTATGGGAGCGGAGGAGAGAGAAAGATGGGGAGAAGGATATGGAAATGGAGGGAGGAAGCTTGGAATGAGGAACGCGAGCGTGGAGAGCTAAAAATGACAAATTTAAACACGTCGATGAGCAAGAACGCATTGTCATGGGATTTATTTTTTCCAGTCAAAAACCAACACGCAGAAAAAAATGCGGCAGTTATTGCTCTAAATTGCTTCTTTACTCCTTCCGCATAACAGGTTATCAATCTACTTTAGTTTGTGAAATGGAGCTTGCTGATTTTTCTCAGGGTTACAGTTTTATTAATCGCTTGTGCTGCGGCTGCCATGTTCTAGCAACTCCTTTTTTCAAAGGAGTGTACTCGCGGTGTAATTCTGATATCCAGCTCCACGGACTGTGAAGATGCCTCAGATAATTGTATTATCACATGTAGGAACCAGCTGTGATGGGAAGAGGTAGAGGAGAGCATGGAGATAAATTCATTTTATTGATCCTGCTTGTGATTGATTGCGTGAGGCAGTGCGAGCAGGCGGGGGAGGAAAGAGGGAGGTGACTGTGAGCTCAGCTAGGCCTGATGACCTGATGAGAGGTTTCTTTAAGTACTGTGCATGTCCTTCGCCTCCTTACCTTTGGACGGTGTTTCTTCATGGACCAACATTCTCCCCTGTGAAATGAACAAAGGTGATATTATTCCTGACTGTTATCATGCTAAAAATAGATATTATTCATTTTCACCTTCATTTTATCCTCTTCAATGCTTCTGTTGCCAATTTTTTTTGGAGGAGCTGGTTCAACCTGACTTGCCTTGACACCTTTGAAGTGTTTGCAAAAATATGATTGTTTTGATCTCTTTAAGCATTTTCTTATCTTGGGGAAACAATCACGACTCGCGATTCCACAGACAAAACATTGGAAACAATATACTGACATGTCTTGACAAGTTTCAACATGTCTGGAGTCTTTGTCAGATGAGTAGCAAAACAAGACCAAGTATCTTTTAGCACCTTTCACACAATCACCAACAGAAAACAGATCATTGTGGTCGGTGTCACGGTATCAGGTTGATGACCTTGTTCAAACAATCAAGACCCTTTTCTGTATAGTTTTGGAGGTTTAAGTAAGATTAAATTAACTTTGTCAGGCAGTTGTAAGCACAATTTGAACGGCTCAATATTGTAGCACAAAAATGGCGACTGAAACATAAATGCTTAGAAATAAAGTCAAATTTGACATCAAATGGCAGTAAGAATTGGGATCCTGCATCCATTTTGAGAGTCCGGACTGCTTTCCTCATGCGAGTTCGCTGTTTATGTTCGGCTGACTGTCGCGGCAGTATGTTGTTCTTCCTCGTGGTCGAATCAGATCAACTAAAGTAGCATTGTCCTCTTGCCCTCTTGATACTGCAAGGGCAGATGGAGGATGGGCGTAGAATGGCCTCACTGTGAGTGTGTGTGTGTGAGGGGGGAGAGAGACTGATTATGTAAGCAGGACCGTTTGTAAATAAGAAAGTGACAGTATCAATCAAGATTAAAAACACAAACGACGGACTGTTAAGATTTTCAGATATACCTCCATAGCTGAACTTGTATTCAGTGTCTGAGCAGATTGAAATCTGTTGGTCTCTGTGTGTGGCGTCTGTGGTCTGTTGATTTTAGAGACTCACTGAGCTCCACTTTCTACCTAAAATTTTGTCTACAACGTAGATTTTTTTTTTTTAGTGGATACACTTTTGGGCATAATTGCAAATGCTTGCTCAAGTTGAACGTTTTCAGCTCGAGCAGACTTGCTATTGCCTCAATCCTCGCTGCCAAATGTGGGTCTACTTCGTTTTGCCCATAGTCACATCTTCCACCAATGTCTGGAACAATTTTGTGTGCCTCACACTGAGAGAAGCAACTGCAACTGTGAAGAATCAGTCGCTTCATATGCTCCAGCTAAGTTGTTCTTTCCTGCTTGTAAACCAGAGTTCTGCTTTCTAAAGAATATTAGAAATGTCTCCAATAAGGAACCATATATATTGTGTGGTTCAGAAACTTTAGGTTCACTGTATCGATCAGCTTTAGAAATGACATTTGAAAATGAGTCATTTAGGTGTGAGCGTGTCAGTCATGTTGAAACTAACACTGTAGAATGTGTTATTCGCTCAAGTTCAGTTATGCACCAAGTGACAGAATTATTTAAAAGTACATTAATATTTTGAATCATTCATTGTTCGTGTTGTATTTAACTTTTAGTGCCCATGTTTGCAATGAGTGTAACATAAAAGTTACCACTCTATGTTGCAGTGGGCTCAGGCAGTCTTCTTTTTCTTGTTCATTCCCATTTTATTCCTTTTTGTTAAAAAAAAACAACCTCCAGCTTCAATCTCTGGGCAAATAATGTTGCTTCTCTTCAGAGCAGCCGTATTCAAAATGGTGATGATCGTCAGTGTTTGTTGACATTCAGCACAGATGACTGATCGCTCATGCTGCTGTACACAAAGCACAGTCAGGTTTGGCAAACGGTGCATTGTCGTTTGTGTCGCTCTGAACTTAGCCGAACCCGCGATGAACTTTTGTCGCACTCCCACTTTAAGCCTTCTCCAACTGCCTCAAATAGTTTCCATTTTCACACTTACACGACAGATGAGGGATCAGTGACTGTAGCTCTTGAATTCCAATTGCCTATGCCTTTACACAATTGATGAAATAACCTTTTAGTAATCACCCTCTTGTCTTCTTTTCACTTGCATCTAAAATGCATCTAAATATACACTCAAGAACGTCACTGACAAAAAGGCAGAGACTGACCCTCGGGACCTAACACGTCTGTATCATTTGCAGATGCTTTGTTCATCATTTGCTTGCTGCTCATGCAAAGATTCCTTGCATAGGTCTGTCCTTGGTGCTGTGGGATTGTCTTGTAATTGTTTTGGGCACCAACATGCGACTCTGAGTAAGTAAGCAAATGTTAAGGTGCTTTTCATATGGAGCACCAATGTCATTTGGCAAATGTTTTCTCCAAGCAGTGTACAGTGTCCTGGCACACACAGGGAGATAATTTTTCCACTCCTGTGGCTGTTGCTGCACCAGGGAGGGCCATCGCTGTATTAGAGCAGGTTTAGTGCTGGGGATGGGCCTCAGTCCAAGCACACTGCTGCTCACTGCTAATGCACTGTCCATTTAGAAACACAGCCAAGACCGAAGATTTTACCTTTAAAATGCCAGGGGAGCCTCTCACCCCCGACCCTCCAATATGCTTTGTTCCTCTTCTGCATTTTGTTCCCAATTCCTCACCTGTGAGTTTCAAGGTCACATGCCTGCTGTTGTGTCAGGTGCACGGGGATGATTCAGATTGGTAAATTTGGCCTGTGACCAGGTCAAGCCCTGCAGGCCTAAAGGAGAGTAAGCCAGGACAGGATATTGTCTCAGTAAGCCGCCTGGGTAGCTGTTGGTAACCGTTCCCTCATCACCGCTTGTGTTGCCTAGAAATGCTGCAGCCTTATACAGCGCTGCTACTTTCAAGGTGCAGACCGAATGTTTAGTCTGTATTCAGACGATGTTTTGGTGAACGTTCACGGTGCTGATGGACAATAATAGTCATTTAAAAAGGAGATAGTACTATTTCAGAGGTAAGACTATAGCAGCTATATTACTTTTCAGGCTGCTAGTCTGTGACAGATCAAAAAGGTTCAAATAGCATTAATATTTTAAAAAAAACAACCCAAAAAATAAAACATTATTTGGCTGATTTACACAACATTTCAACCTGTGGCTTTGTTTTGTAACACAGTCCAAATTTATTTTGGGATCGGTTACGGCTCCACTCGCTTTTGAAACCGCATCATAATTTTAAATTAGCACTCCGAACTCAATGTGATCTGATTTATTTAGCAGGTGATTCAATTTTCAAGCGTTTTGGTCCATGTTTAGCTTGAAACTTCTATTAAATAAACATAATCACTCTGAGACCTCCAAACATTCTTCCCAAAGAAATCCCTCCATCGTTTTATCTGATTGTCCTTTTTTTAGGTGCTTACCGACACTCAACCAATAAGGTTGCGCAGCCCAAGGTTACAGCCATTACCCCTGGTCATATCGACTACAATGTTAAACCAGAGAAATGTTTTTGAGACTAATGAGCGGCCTGAGCTGCTCTGGCAAGTGCATAACTCTGCTGCTCATACAGCCTCTTTGTGTCCTTCTCACACCCTTGACAGACACTATGAAAGAGGAAGAAAGTGTGTGTGTGTGTGCGCGTGTGTGTGTGTGTGTGTGTGTGTATGCGTGTGTGTGTCTGAGTGTGTGTGTCTGAGTGTGAGCCCTAATTAGTCCCTGGCCAATGTCTTCAGCACGTGTGTCCTCACAAAGAGAGAAGACAACACCGAGTTTATGTGGAAGTGTCATTTTATATTTAACTCGGCTCACTGCCTACAATGAGGGGGTCGGTCTGAACCAAAAGCAGCACAAACAAGACTGGAACTCCTGCCTCAGTCACTTGTGTTAGACCTCATATGCACACATACTTACACTTTTGAGCTATTCAGCCAAGACTGAGTAATTGGTTGTTTTTGACGGTTGGGGGTATTTAATGTCATAGCGGGCCTTTCAAATAGTTGACCAGGAAGAAAGATAATCGTAGGCATCAAAAGCTCAACCTGTTTCCCTTTCCTGCCCTTTTTTCTTCTCTTTTCATGAGGCTTTACCTCACCGCTCGCTCTCCCTCTCGGCATCATCCGCTTTCTTTCGCTGCCATTTCCACCTTTCCCTGTTTGCTGTGGGCTTCCTCCTTTTTTGTTGTCTCAGATATGTAATTAGAAGGTCAGCCTCTGTGCCGTTGAATGTGAAGGAACTGCCGAAACGAGCCCCGAAAATCGACACCCTGAGAAATAACACCACCTTGTCCTTTATGCCATTGCTTTCTACACTTCTCTACCTCAACTCGGTTTTCATTTTTCATTAACGGGCAGGTGACAGGGATGATTAATGTTGGAGGTAATCACCCACAGCATGCCGTATTTAATCATTCTTTGCTACTCTACATGTCACCAGAATCGGGTGGTGGGTGCCTTTTTTGTGCTGCCTGAGGTCGAATCTTTTTATTTTATTTTAGGGGCACTCAGATTGTTCTGTTTTCTCCAATATTTTTCCATTCATTCACGGCTTTAAAGGCTTCATGTTGTGAAACATTTGTGGTTTAGCAGGTGTATAGTCTATTGCTGATATGTGACAACTGTTGGCAATCACTAATGTGTTCGTGCAAGCTGCTCGGTTGAGGTTGCTTCATCAGCTCTGGCACAGCTCTGGAGGCTTAAGCTGGGTTTTGCCACAGAACCTGGACGTTGGTCAACAAGATGCGTCGAAGTTTTGCAGGTGGCAGACTGCCTCGGGATGCACCTGTTGTCAAACTCTCCTACTGAATGAGTAGAAAGGTGTTTTGGGGTTTTGTGTATTGAAAAATCTTTCGTGGTGATGACTTTTCCCCAAATTAGCTGCGTTTATAAAGGTGATATCTTTATTTGACAATTGGTGAATACTTTATGTTTGCCCACATCAGCACTACAAGAGCCTCATTTTGAATTGATAAAGTACATTCTCTGGCACACATCAGCAAAGAATATACAGTTTCTAATTCCTAAGGTAATTTCAGCTGTCTCCAATTTTGTCAGTGTAGCAATTGCAGACATAAATATTAAACTTGTGCTATTTTGTAACCGAATAAATTTAGGTTGGCCAAATTGTAAAACTTGCTCCTTTTGACACCCCTCCTCCCCCCCAAAAAAAGGTAATTCTGAGGACTTTGACGTCAAGTAATTTGTCGACTTCTTGCTCGAACCTGATCCACATGGGTCACTTCAGCACAGATTTGTTAATGCAGGGTCACACACTGTCACACGGTATCAGGACCTTGTGGAGGCTTTTTGCCAGGCTGCATTATACAAACCAACCCATCATTTTTATTGAGAGTCACAGTAATAAATGGGTGTGTCTCGCCTTTTAGCTCTCTGGTTCATAAGGGTTTTTTTCTGCTTGTCCATGCACTCCAGGCTACATTTCACTGTTGACTGCAAATAATATAGTATGTTACTACCTTCTGTTTTATATTTATACCTATGGCCTTGGGTTAGTGTGGGCTGGCTTTCATAGATGTGCATGACATGGACAGCCCTATAAATTGTGTGTCTTGCTTGTAGCTAATGCAGTTACATGCATGGTGTGTGTGTTTGCCTGAGCACGCCCCACAATCTGTCAGGGATAAGCACTTTGCTGGTCAGCTGGCCAGTTGTTGAGCAGGAGAAGGATGCACAAATCTGATGATTAATCACCGTCTGCACCTTTTCAGGCTAATGCTTAGCAACTGCAGAGCACCAGCCAGGCTGACAGTCTCCCAAACTGAGTTTACTTCAGCTACAAAATGAATCCCTGTTATCAGAAACCTGTGTGACATGATATAATTACCCTGTAACACTACTCCACCTGCCATCAAACGTGGCACCATATAAATCCAGAAATAGAGATATCGTACTGGTTGTTTTCCGTGTGAATGAGAATGACCTGTACTGTTTGCTTGTGCTGTGACATACTTGTGAAATACAGAGGATACTTCCTGTGGCAGCAAATCCTTCACTTGTTTCTGCTTCACTTGTCTTTGAATGTTTGGTTTATTTGACCTGAAGCCACAGCCTTAGTCCACATGTGATAGTGAAGCGGATATGAGAAAATAGTAGACATAGTCTGGCCTATATTCCTATGTTGTTTGCTTTGAGGGAGAGAGTGCGCTCTGGGTGTGTTCTTTTACCACATCGTTCTGTTTCACTAGGTTCCTTCAAGCACTGTGGGAAATCTACACTAGCCCAAATACTGGAGAAATTTTGGCTGCCGCTGAGAAGTTTGGCTGTGTGACTAGCCGGCGTGCCAGATATTCAACCGTGCTCTCTGCTCGATCAGAAAGATCTCAGAGCTGTTGCATCTTTGGAGCGGCGGCAGACTCCAGACAGTAGTTGAAAATGTTCGTTGCATGCCTGGCGGACCCCTTGGTCATATGGTTCATGGATGTAGGTCTGTTTTTCTGAACCCAAGCATTTGACCCCTGTGGAGTTCATGGTAGCGCAGCATGCTATGCTAAGCCTTTCGTCTGAGGGATGTTTTGCTTTCGGGCTGTCTTGAATAAAGCTGCCCACGGTTCGCTGTCAGGGTTTGACCTGGTTGTTCGATAAATACAGATCGCGATCAGGCGTGCTTGTTGGAAAGACGATGTGGTAAGTTGAAAAAGTGACGGACATGGTTTGACTGACACGTTGGGTAATTTTTTTGTGCAACACCTGTCCTTTACCAGGCAGGCTGAGGGCACAGCCAATCATGCACTGCTCACGTCAGAGAGAAAGAAGTAAATTCTACGTGTGTGTGTGTGTAAGTGTGTTTCTCCATTTATATTTCTAAACCATGGATGAAATTTCTCACACCCTTAAGTTTAATAAAAGCAAACACTCTGCTATCAAACAAGCTCTAATTATCTGCCATCATTTAAAGGTAGAGGAAAGGAGAGACGTGAGAGGAAGGGCTGACTCCAGGGCGTACATGCCGTGTCCTTTCCAGTTAACTAAACCCATTAAAAAGACAAGAGGATAAAATAAACTGAATAAATAATGGCACAAAAGAGATACAATTATTGGTGCTTAACTGAAAGTTGAATTTGGCCACAGCAGTGTTTCTGTTTTTATTGTGGAATTCTTTGGCTGGAAATCGTGAATAATGAAGAGGAAGAAGCGCAGAAGTTGGTCAGTGTTGGGAGGTTACAAGGTTTAGAATTTCACATTGTGTTCTTCGGTCGTGTTGTCTTCCCGATAAAGGGACACCAAAAGGTTTTATCAGTTCGTTGACATGTTGTTGTCATGGGCCACATTTTTTGTGAGGCTGAGGTGGAGTCGAGACAGAAACCTTATCAGCATGGAACTTGGAGTATGTTTGTGTGTGTTTGTGTGTGGGCACATGTTTGCAGCGTGTGAGCATATTTTGTGATGCACATTGTGTGTGTGCCTGTGTGTGTCTTTGTGTGTGTGTTTACACTTGTTTGCGAGCACACAAATAGATCCAGTGTGGCTGGTATGCCAAGGATGGCCTTATTTTAAGTGACAAAGCTGTTGCACAGGAATTCACTTGGCTGCTACTTGATTCTTCTTCTGCTTGTGTTATTCTTGACTGTCATTATGGTGCCATCCTGAATGAACGCGATTATTGCATTAGTATTCAGTTGCCTTTGCAAGTGACATCGTAGTTTCATAAAAACATTTGAGAAAGTAACACAAACGAGAATATTACGCCTAAAGCAAAAAACTGGATTCCCTCGTTTTATTTGCCAACAAACAAACTCGCTTGTTGTGAGTTTTCTCGTTTTTAAAATGTTTCACAGATATTTCTGAAGACATTTCAGCAAGTATTCAATCTCAGTTCATACTTCTGTGAATATTTTAGTGATTCACACGAGAATCCAGTTATGATGAGAATAAACAAGTATCCAGTCCAAACTTATTGCATGTATCATTGTCACTATGTAGGCTAATGCCAACAGCGTCAGAATGTTTGACTAAGAGCTCATCATACGTTCTGAGGCCATCTGTTGTGTCTTTTGTGTTTTTTCTTTCCAATAAGCTGAAGTAGGAATGATTTAAAAACAAGTAATGTGAAAGCATCTGGCTGCTCGTTGTTTTTACACTTTTTTTTTTTTTTAATGACTTGAACACAAGTGTTTAGTCTATGTGTGACTTGCTCATAACTGCAGAACAATATAGCTGTATGTGTAAGCTGGGATGAAAGCTGTCCCCTCTTGTTTGTGTACTCAGTCGCCATCTTGGGTTTTAAGTGAGTCAGTGTTGCATTCAAGGATGATTGTTTTAGTTTTAAGTACACTGATGAAACTGCTCAGTGACAAACTGTTGCTTTTTTCGAATGCTACAGTTCAAAAATGAAATCGTGAGAGCGGAGGAAATTAACCGGTGTTTCTCTTCTTCTCTCGACAGGAACGCACCAGGTCCTTCGACAGCTTCAACATGAACACTCTGGAGAGCTCCCTGATTGACATCATGAGGGCTGAGCAGGATAACCTGAAAGGTGATGATACCAGCTGTCCGTCAAGACCATGATACGCAGAGCTGACAAGTAGAAATGTTTCCATTTCACATTATCGGCTGTGATTTTTTTATTTTTTAGTTTAGTTTTTGGACACAAACTACAAATAGGAGGGATTACAGAAAGCTCCTTTAGTTTGTATTTCCAACTGCGCATGTGTGTATCCTGATTTTGAGCAATTCTGTGATGGCAACGAGGCAGTTATTCATGTGAACATGGTTAAAAATGTGAAAGTGATTGCAATACCACTTTAGCAAATATCTCCGATAAACACTTTCAGTTGAGATTCTTTCAGAATTCCAAATCAAAAAGCTCGAAATAAAAAACACAAGCCTCTCCAGCAACATAAAATCCTCTCAACAACATGCGTTAATGGAAAAAAACTCTAAACATTAGGAGCTAAAATGCAAGATGCTTTTGGATAAAAAACATGGTGAATGGCTTAAATCGATCACATTCTGTCGTTTAAATTGTTCAGAAAAAAGCTGAAAGGAGAGCGTCGTGATGGTTTGAGGACACTCTGTCTCTGATGCAGCGCCGAGTCTCCAGCGTCACGACTGAGCCTCGTCGAACGCTTAAAGACGGCGCCGATAACTGCTCGCGCACACGCTTATTCACAAGCTAACACCTCAGTTTTTAGCGGAGAACTTTCACTTCCCCCACAGGTCAGGCCTCTAGAAGCTGTGTTTTTGTGTTATAATCAACAATATTAGGAAAGGTCAGTCTGTGTAGCAGCCAGCTCACACCTCTGTCTTCCTCACACTTTTCTCTTCTTCCCACTTCGAGTCGTATTAAAAAAAGAAAACGACCGAGGGGGGAAAAGAAAAGATTCTTCACTTTGCAGAAAATTCATTTAAGTGTGCCTGAGCGTGGTGCAGTGAGAATGACCTCCTTTTGCTGGGAGATGCTGGGAGAATGATGGTGGAGGCTTAGGCTTTGTGTTTAAGAGGGGATTTGTGAGCGAGAGAGAGATGGAAGGACTCCCACTGATCTGAACTGAAGTTGTTGGCTATCATTAGTTTGTAATGATCACTGGCTGCAGAGCTTCCCATTCTGAGGGATGATTGATGATGAGGATGAATGGTTATTTCGCTGGGTACATTTGTGATAGGCACAAATAATGGCGGCTGTTACCTGCAGCTGTACATGCACTGATCCGAATGAACCTATTTTCTTCTTATTTCCATTTGAAGGCGTAACAGGGAAACGTCTACTTGTCTGTGGCTCGGAGTGATTCGGGCTATATTCGGATAATATAGTCAAATTGTTGGTGGCTTTTCCGCGTGCGTATACGATCGATGCGCATCACATTTGAACCTTCCCAGGTGCTCCCTCACACAGACCGGTTTCATGCACGACAAATTTTCCACAGATCAGAGGCAGGCCTGTCTGAGAGTGTGTGCAAGAGGAGGATCGTGTTCACGATATCCACTGTGTTTTTTGAGGACTCCTGCCCTTTATGTACCACTAAAATAGTTTTCCTACCTTTAACAACAGAAACAAGTATTAAACTTTGATTATTTGAATTTTGGTATTCATTAAAAAGTGACTATGCGGTGTCCACTATTTGCTGAGGAGTGTTGATCACCGAGAGATTGATCACTGAATGCCACAGGTAGCCATTCGTTTATTGTCTGAGAGGGTGGAACTCGCCCTAATTAGAGACGGAGAATAGTTGGCCAACAGAAGACATTGTGGTTAGAATTAGCTGTTGGCCAAGAGGGAGGAGCTGGTCGGAGCTGCTCAGGCAGCGATCATTGTTTGAGAGGAAACACCTTTGATTTCTCAAGGCTTTAGCCGACTTTAAAGGATTTGGGAGGGGCACACGGGTTGACGCTGCCAGCCATGTTTGTTAGCAGTTAAACAGATCACGAGGCGTCGTCCTAGATAACAGCCCGATTGTGTTTTTGTTAGGTTGGAAGACTCCAGTGGGCTGAGCACCAGAACCTGATTAATTAAGCTCAATATGCAACATGCGAGATCCCTGACTAAAGATGTCGTTAAATGTTTTAGCTTTCTGATTTGAATATGTAAATGTTACTGTGCATGAAATATAAAGCAAACATACATCATTGAGTTGCACTATTGTTTCATCTCATTGGTTGTTTACATCGGTTAATGTTCCAGAAATGGTGCCATCGTGTAAAACACACACGCGCTCTATGTTGCCGTTTCCACTGCCAGAATAACAAGATAAGGGGAAACTGTGAGCTCGAGACACTCCGCTATCACCTTGTATTTATTTCAGCCTCGAACAAACTGGCCTCAGCCGCATCCAGCTGTGATCTAATGTTCTGCCGTCAAACCTTAGTATATCTTCCCTCAATTTTACAGGAGGAAGACTGGGAGGCTACCTCATTAGGCATGTTTTGGTATCTCGGCTCCAGCCATGCTGGCACGGATTCCTGTCGTATCCGGGAGCTTGGCACCGGAAGACAAAGTTCTTTTTTGTCCGTTTAAAAACGCAACATTTCTTTTATCTCAATTTGGATTGTGAAAGATTTTGGAAATATGATGAAATGACTTACAGCAGGAGTGAATCTGACCCTAACGTCTTATAAATAGTCAATGTTTTTTTTTTGCCTCAGTACAGCACTTTTATCTCTGAGTTAATATTTAAAATTGATGGAATATTGCAGATAATTCTGCATTTTATTTGATATCTTGCATCAGAACATGTATTTTTTCTATGAATCTGCTCCACTGACCTTCTTTCTTTCTATACTTAACCTCTAAAGAAAGTTAACACCAGTGAGATGTGGCCAAAAAGACTTAAAGCCCACCAGGGTCATCTACAGACAACTAGAAACTGTGTGATCACACATGACCAATGCTCAGCGAGTGTGTGTGTGTGAACCCCCTACGCCAACTTAAGTATCAACCATTTGCTATTCCATTATGTGTTTGTACTTCCTGTACATTTTGGTGGCAACTCTCTTTCAGAATTCAGTATATTTTCACCCAAAATCTTCCCACTTTTGACAAGTCTCAATCTATATTTCTTCACCTTTTCATGTCATGTAGCCTTCGGCTTGCCAAGAAATATTATCCGATTTATTCCTTGTTTTTGTGATTATACTCTGGGCATGTACAGTACCATGACAGTAATTTGGCTTCTTTTCCCTCACAGCAAAGTGAAAAGAAACAAAAAAAGAAAGACATAATTACAGCAAATTTTTATGGCGAGCTGAATCTTCTCCAGGCCAACCCGTATTGTCTCTTGCACTCTGTCTAAGGCACGCATGCATGCACTCACAAGTATAACAAACACAGACAGCGGGCAAACACAAACACATTTAGATGCACATAAGCCGAACACCAATTTCTCTCTCCAGCTGAACATATTGAACAAAGTGAGGGCAATGAAGCAGGCGAACAGGCAAGACAAAATGTCTACAGTAGAAGTGGCTTTGAATCGCTTCCAGCATTGTCCTGACTGACAGAAAGGATCTCTCTGTTCAGCCATCGCAAACACACACACACACACACCCCACTGTGTTGTGTGTTCTTGTGCATGCATGAGCTTTAACAGTTACTGTATGTGTACAGCCTGCAGCATGCAAATAAGGTTCACAGAGCGGGCACACACAACTCTGCAGCCAAACGTGCATTTAGTGTACCTACGTGCCTGCACACCCACTGCTCAGACTAATAGAGGCTTTTAAAATCTGGCTCCTCAGGTGGACTTTGATTTTGGGTGGAACTATTAAAAGCTCTATGTTATCAAGCCTAATTACAGAAGGAGACGAATCGACGAATTCTGTAGTGTAAGTGTGGAGGATTTGAGCTGGTTTGTATAATCTGATGTTCGTGGCCACGTCTCATTTTATCTTTAGTAAACTGAATGTTGTATTTCGATGCCAGGAATGGTAAAGCTGAGAGGATTTGTGCCGAAAAATGGTGGATTTCATTGTTATGTGATTGTAATTTATTGCCTTGATCAACTGATGGGCCGTCCTGGTTTCTGCGAGTGTTTTGAGTCGTGTTTTGTCTGCTCCGTGGGGCTCAATAGGCGAGGTATGGGGGAGGGGCCAGCAGATTTCCATGTGAC
>JAUESE010000008.1:9229250-9240132 GCA_032274725.1 Malacoctenus triangulatus
CAGAGCAGAGCAAAGAACTGCATGCACACTTGCGCTTCCAGCAACACTTAAAACAATTATACCATTTCACTGCCTTTCCATAATCACAAGCTTCTTTGTGATTTACACGATGGCCTTGTCATAAATATCACCTGCCACAACCGATTAAGATATAGTGTGTCACGGAGAATCTACATGGCTGTGTGAGGAGCAGATGGCCCCTGGCAAGTCTGTTTTTACTGTCTATAAAGTTTGAGAGTTTGACACGAAAAATGAAGCAATGCGACCTGTTGATTCTCACTGAGTCATGCAATAAAAACCTGATTATGCTCCAAGTGTTTGGATCCCGATAACGCTGCAGGTTTAATTTCCAAAAGCTCGAGTGCAAAGTGAGCCGAAGACATTTCTGTTCAGGGATTGACTTTCACAACCTAGATGCAACGCGTCATTTGGAATCCAAAAAGACTTCTGTGCAACACAATGAAGACCCCTGAGCTACATGTATGAAGATAAGCACATAGTTGAGATTTCTCGGGGCAGTTGTGTGTAAAAGTTTCAAGTAGACCACCACTAACAAGACAGAGGTCGACAAGAAAGTGCTGCGACGACGTAATCTCATCTGCTGATCTGAAGCCTCGGGGAAAAACAACCTACAGGAAGAAGTACTTGTCTCCGACTACACACTCTCCAAGACTGGGGGGGCTTGGGGGGCGGGGCTGGTATTTAGTGAACTGTCCTACATGCCAGCTGTCCATCACTGGATAGCAGCACCCGTCAGAGGATCATCATTATCTTAGATGATCTCAGGCTGCCAGTCATCCACTTTGGAGCGTTTCTTAGGAAAGGAAGCTGACCAAAAACTGAAAAGCAACACCATCGAACGAAAAGCTAGTTAAAAGCAAGTTTATTACCTGCAATCTATATAAAGCTTATCTAAATGGAGAACATTTCAGAGTGTAATTGTAATTGTTTGCTTTCAAACAAACGTAAGGAAAACTTAAAGGTACACGTCGTATAATGTAACTGGTCAGGTTGACCTGAATTGGCTGCATGTTGGCCCATAAAACAGAACAAGTTTGACACCTCTTGATCTACAGGTACCCTTGAGGGTCAAACAGAACATTGTGTTTAAATTCTCCATCCAAAAAGTGATCTTTAAGTGGATAAATACTCACTGTTAATGACAGACTGATGGCATGGCACTGAGTTCCAAAACTTTTTGGCTGTTAGGGGGGGAAATAGTTCACGGGGGGTTCCATCGCTGAAGAGGTTGAGAGCCACTGCGCTGCACAATGGCCTGCACACAGTTGGACTCAGTTTGCACGTAGAGAACTGCGTATAAGTCGCACTTTGCACCGTGTAACTGAAAACAAACATGAAGTTGACAGAATCTCACAGTCTGTCGGAGGCAAAACACTTTGACATGCTGACTTTTGATGGTCGCTGCCGCTTCAGTTAAATATTTAGTTCCAGTTAAAAAGGCCTGCACAGATGTTTGCACTTTGACCCCCACACTGCAGAACACAGTGCTGCTGCAACTCAGCATCCTGCAGCGCTACAGATGCATCATGTTTGTTTTTTTGCCCTTCGTAAATAAATAAATTTAACTTTAACCGAGTCTGAGCACTTTTCTTACTTTTGAATGTAATTACAGTTTGTTCTGTGTTTTTCAATACTGTCAGGAGTGCTGCCTAAATTTTATTGAAGTGTGTGTAATTACATTAAACTATTCAAGTGCCACTTAAATGGTGGGTGCTATTTCTTTGATAATGCGTGACTTCACCTCTGCAAGATGTAACATTTTCCACGAAGCTGGTTCCTGGGTGTTGCTGTTAATTGTGTATAAATACAGGTCAGAGTAACCCATTTCCACCGTTCAAATTGAGTGCAGGGAAGGTGAAAAGGTGAAGGAGCCCGAACGCAGCCAACTTTCCAAACCCTCCCAGTTCCAACAGTTCAGTCATAAAACGAGGAGAAAAAGACGGCCTGATAATGATGGGTTACGCTGAGGTGAACCTGTGAACTCTCCCCGGTACATACGCACATAGGCGGTGTTTAAAACTTCACCAATGATACAGTTTCAAAATATAATTTCAGCTGGCGACCGTCCAAGCAATTATCGTTTTCAAAGGAACAGTTTGTTACAAATTGTGCTGCGAGCTGAAGTGGTGAACCGACACACAGAGCACGTTTTTATTTATCTTTTTTTAATTTTTTTTACTGCGTTCCCATGTTTCCCAAATGCAATCCAGTTTGATGTTAATAAAATGAACATTTTGGTTAATAAATCGTTGTTACCCCGTTTTTATGCATCACCCCACAGCTGTGCGGAGGTGCACGACTGCTCCAATGTCCCCCATTCAACCCCGGCAGCGACCTATAATCCAGTGCCACCTTTCTCAAGGGCCCTCCCCTGCAGGCTCGCGGTAATCAGCTGACTATCCTGTAACATAGCCCAGCTCTGAGTCAAACAACAGATTACCTCCTTCTCTTGTCATTAGCAAAGTAGGCATCAATCTTTCACATTACAGGAGGCCTCATTCTCTGGCTTCTGAATAGATCTGTCTCCAGTGTTAACAGCTAATTGACTCTGGCGCCATTGTAGCATTCAAGGTAGTCATTTAGGTGCATTACAGGCGGAGGCTCTGAAGGGCTTGGGAAGCTCAGAGAGAGAGAGAGAGAGAGAGCGAGAGCGAGAGAGAGAGAGAGAGAGAGAGAGAGAGAGAGAGAGAGAGAGAGAGAGAGAGAGAGAGAGAGAGAGAGAGAGAGGCGGGGTGTCTGACTGTACTCAGATTATATGAATCACTTTTAAAGCGGTGGGATGAACTTGTGTGCATGTGTGACCCATTTACAACATGTCACACTGGTTTCACAAGTTACTCGTCTCACCGAGGAGACCGTGAATTACCTGTGCGTGCGGGACCGTATTCTTTTGTGTTCCCACACACATGAGCGAGTGCATAAATATGAGTGGGGGAAGACTGCATAATGCGGGGACAATAATAAACGTCGGGAAGGTTGTGTACCAGCACGTGGTGTTATTATTGTGAACGTTTTCAAACATTTAAAATGAGATCACAGGTTTGTTCCGCCTCTGATGAATGTAAAATTCATTTGCATTACACAGAATCATAGTTTAGAAAATTGCCCATCAATTATGGAAATGATCAACTAAAACACTGAACTCCAGAGAAGAGCTGGTTAATTAACCCTAGCTTGCTCGAAAACGCAGCGTGCATACAGACGCTCATGTGCCAGTTTGATTTGAACTGAGAAAAAACACATTTAGAGATAAAACAAAGACAATTTAACTTTTTTCTGAAGTTGCTGCTTTCTGTCACTGGAAAATCTTGGCTCAGAAAAATCCGATGTTTTTTACAGATTGTGACAACATATCACCGTCATTTAGATATCAGGCACTCCTCATTTCAAATATATGTTCTGGAAAAAACAATCACGGAGTCACTGTGTCAGAAATATCTCACGTTGAGTCACATTTTTGTCCAATAAAACCACGAACATCCTTAAAAATGACAAAAACAAGCCCTGTCACTCGGTATGAACAAGTGGGAGCACGTCCAGTGTTGTAATAGATGTAAGCTGTAAGTTCCAACATGCTACTTTTTACAGCTTTCTATCAGTGCGGACGGTAAAATTTGCTGGTGCGATGGCATGAATGAGTGTTTTAATGGGAATGTAAATAGTGTGTGAGTGCAGCTCAGCCTGCTGATTATCCCAACCAAACATTCCACCACTTCAAAGCCTCGGCTGTAATTACAATGCTCTGAGGTGTGCCCGACCTACACAACCAGGGGCTTCTCAAGCTCCGCTGTCACACACATGTACAGACATCCGCACACTACACGCACACAAACATGCTCAGACAAATTGCTTTCGTTATTATCGAGCTCAAATCATATTATGGAAAAAAAAAAGGAAGTGGGATGTGTGGGTAATTTTGCAACACCCAGGAGAGCAACCCCCCCTTTTTAACTCATCCTCCCCCTCTTTCCTTCCTTCCTTTATTCCTTCCTTCTTTCTGCTCTTCTTTCAGCTTCTTTTCTTTAAAATTTGCTCGTCCACTGGTGTGTTAATGTACACATACGTTCGTCCAATCGCGTGAGCGAACAACAGATTTGTCGTCAAACTATTCGGCTTTTTTCCAACATGTTCAACTGGCTAAACTCACCTTCCAAACAGCAAGTCTGTAACAGACTGACCACACTGAAACACATCGCAGTGCTCTGAAAATGTGCCTGATGAAGTTGTGTACGACGTAAGATGACATTCGTTGCCGTGAAGCAGCAGGTTCAGCGTGGATGTGGCGTGACATGACCTCAGATGCCACCTGGGCTGGGACTGACATTGATTATAGATGCGCGATCAGACAAAAATGTGGCTCCTGTCGGTGCCGCATTGCTTTTGCTTTTCACACAGGATGATCAAATGTGTGCCGAAATTCCAGAGGAGCAGCCGTCTGAACCACTGGGCGAGCAGCAGCGTTGAAAGATTCATTAACACACTCGTCAGGGATGGTTTTGTTTCTCGCCTCGTTGAGTCCGACTCCGACGATCGCGTTCGTCTGTCACTGCTCGGTAGCATTTCTCATTGGAGAAGCTTTCCTTAAAAAAAACGCTCAAAATAGCCACAGTTGTATTGCTGTTGGCTGTGGGAACAAATATGGCGTGAAAGAAAGAAAGAAAGAGAGGACGAAGAACCAAGAGATAAAGAAAGAGGGAATAGGTAGACAACAGAGTTGGGAAGAACTGCAATAAAGAATTAAAACTGTTAAAGATGAAGTCAAATAAATCCAACAAAAAACAAATAATAATCAAGAAAGAAAGAAGAGTTCAGACATGATATATATTCAAGTAATGGTAAACATTGTGCTAAACCTGCATGAAAGAGCATAAACACAAGACAGGAGGAATAAAAAAGGAAGAAATACACGGCTGACACTCAGCCAAGAACGAGTTATGTGACTGACAACGTGCCTGCAGGGTGTACGGGCATAGCCAAAGAGAGAAGGGGGGGGGGGGGTGGTTGGGTGGGTGGCGAAGGAAGGAGGTGGGATCCCAAACAGAGCTGCAAAAAAAAAAAAAAGAAAAAGGCAACAGTTTCTCCCCTGAGGAGTCGTTCCTTTCATCTGGCCGCTCACTGGCGCCTTCACAACCCTCTGATTGTCTGTGAAATAACCCCACTTTAATAAGGCAGCAGTGGCAGCCTCCTGGGAACTCAGTCCTGCTCTACAAGTCTAACACAGACGAGCTACGCAGGCCTGATGGCTGAAACGCCAGACACCGAACATTTAAATGAATGTAAATGCAAATCTATCCTTAACTTCCTGATAAACATGTTTTCCCCTTGAAAAACAAAGAATAAACCTTGTTGTAGAAATGTAAAAACACTTCGTTTGACTCCAAACTCATCCAGTGACATTTCATCTTTAAAAAGCTGACTCCTGTCTGACAACAATACATCTGCCTTGCTGTGTGTGGCCAATGAAGGATGTTACACTTATTTGCTGGTTGAGGCCCTCAGCAGATTACAACAACTGGATCGGACCTTGTGATGTAAAGTAGCGATTAATTATCATTCGGTTACAGAGCTGCTCCAATTAGCAACGGACTGGGTGTTAAATATGAGCAATTAGACGACAGATAAGGAAATACATAAGTAAGTGTGACCTTGGGAAAGAAAAATCTTGAAAAAAAAAGAAAGAGAGAAACATCCTTTCAGCTTAAAATATTTCAGCGTCCATGAAAGGACGGCTTCTTCTGGTGAATTGCTGGAAAAAGTGTAAAGTTTTTCATCAAGAGCGGGATACTTTCATCTGACAAAACGTGAAATTGCCCATGAACAAAATCACAATGAGTTATTTCATAAGTTTCACAATGGTTTACTTCATGTCTAATGTGCGTGGTGAATCGGATTGAATCATAGGACAAGAAGATGAATGAGTCAGCTACAGACATGGAGGAGAGACATGTGAATTCCTAATCTAGTTTGTGTCCAGTCGCGCCTCAGACACCAGCTGGATCCAGCGGAGGATTTTCAAATCTGTAATTTAGAGAAGCAATTTACTCTGTAATTTGAGTGTGACACCCCGTTTATGAATGCTGGACCGGAATCGTGCACAATTGCATTGTAAATCACAATGGAAAGTCCCGATAGAGCGAACACCAAACAAATCAGAGAGCGAGATAAAGGAGAAAAGGGATCAGTGTTTCATGCCGGGTATAATTCTCCATAATTATCCGCATGGGGCCCATGTTTACACATGCAGTCTCATGAGGTTAGAGTTAAAGCTAATGCATTACTGAAGCTTAACATGTGATAAATGCTGTGGCACAGCTATTATTTCTGAACCCCCTTTTCCTTGAATTCACTCATTATGACAACAAAGAGGCAACATGAGGGCAAACCGTGTCATCGGGTTTCAAAGAAGTCTTGATTTATACTGAAAGAATCATAAACCCAAGAAAACCTTGAAGACCCATCTGGTGAGTTATCATAATCTCCGACCTGAAAGGACATGATTTATCATGATTAGTGATAAATAAACTAATTGTGCACTCTTTTGGCTGGTGATACGATATAACACCCACTTGGAGGACGACAGTGACACTGTAGGACAAAAGATCACATAACTTCCTGAATCATCCTTCAAACTCAGGGAAATGTGTTGGAAAAAGTTTTCTGAGACACCAAAATGCAACAAAAAGAAGGAAAACAATGGAAATAAAAATGTAGTTGTCTCCCTTCAAAACTTTCTCATAAAAATATTAGTTGAAAATTAACAATAATATTGATAATAATAATAAAAATCTAGACAAGCACAATAAAGTTCCTACCCACTTTGCTTCCTTAGAACAACAAAAAAAGGGGGGAAGTGAGTTTGTTGCGTTGTACAGAGAAAAGGTCATTTTCCCACTGCCCCTGAAAGCAACACGTATTCACTCGTAAACACTTTGGGCAGCTCTGATTGGCCAAAGTCGATCCGTGACAACGTGCTGCGTCTACATACTCGCACATACGACTTGACAGTTCACAACATCAAGCTCACCAAGTTTCACCTGGCTGCCCTTTCACTGCGCTTCCTGCCTGGATTTCAACCCGTTTTATTTCATTTCTATTTCTTTTTTTTTCTAACTTTATTTTGGTTTTTTTAATTTGTATTTCTGGGGGGGAGAAATGGCCTCTCAGGAGACTTTGAACGACTTGAGCTGCAGCTCTTCCGAGGAGGACAGTAACCGCGCGGACTTGCCGGAGGGGTCGCGGGAGGAGAAAGCGTCTCCGGCGGCGACGGCGGCGCGTCGGCATCACCCGTTCAGCGTGGAGGCGCTCATGTCCAGGGGCCACAAGAAGACGGACAGCCGCGCCGAGACCCCCGTGGCGGCGTCGCCGACGCGCTTCAACGCGCTCTATCTGTGCCGGGAGACGTGCAGCCCTCCCGGGGGGAGCCGACAGAGCGCGCCGGGTGAGCCCTCGTCGCCCGTGAAGTCCGAAGCGTCCGAGCCGGAGGACTGCGCCACCTGGGTCACCTCCGGCGCCTTTCCTGCACAACCACGTGAGTTTCGTCGTTTCTCTCTTTTTCTAGGCAGCATGAAACGTGATGTTTACACCTACAGCGTCAACATTGTATGTTTTCCACATAACACCACCCAGCTTTAAGGACACACCTTCATTTTTGACTTGCATTACCTGTAATCTTCACTCTTTAAGTCTGTCAAGTTAAACAGTTCACTATGAAAACCTAAACTAGATTATAAGGTCAATTTATAACTTGTTGGTGTAATCTTTCACTATTCACAAACTCTCTCCTACAAAATAAGAGTGTCCTAATATTCAATTAACTGATCATTTGGATTATAGCAGCTATTTTGGCAAGCTTCCCCTTTCAGTATCCACTCGGATTTGGAGAAACAAAAATAAGTCCTTTGTTTATGAATGCTATCTTGATTCTAAAGTGATTCTTGTTTACGTTCCCCAGGTCACATCAGTGCGAGCTGCCAGCTGAGGAAACACAAGACCAACAGGAAGCCGCGCACGCCGTTCACCACGTCCCAGCTGCTGGCCCTGGAGAGGAAGTTCCGTCAGAAGCAGTACCTGTCCATCGCCGAGCGCGCCGAGTTCTCCTCCTCGCTCACCCTGACCGAGACGCAGGTGAAGATCTGGTTCCAGAACCGGCGGGCCAAGGCCAAGAGGCTCCAGGAGGCCGAGCTGGAGAAAATCAAGATGGCGGCGGACGCCAAGACGGCGGCGGTGGCGGCGGCGGCGGCCGGAGCGCTGCACCCGGGCTTTACGTTACCGCTGTCGCTGGGCGCCATGTCGCTGTACGGACAGTCGTACTCGGCCTACCACGGCCACCACAGACCCCTGCTGCCCATCTCGCCTTTAGGACTGTACGCGGCCCCCCTGGGCTACGGCATGTACCACCTGTCGTAAAACAAAATGGAGCTACCACAGACTTTTAGTGAGACGCTTCAGTGCGTTTTCAAGGATCCCCCCAAAAAAACGGACATTAGGGACATGTGCCTCACGTTATGTAAATCCATGTTTATGATATATCTACTGCACAGGAAGTGTTTGAATCAACTTTACTAGCACTTCTGATCAAATCTAAAGTCTATGTTTTGCTACCCAGGGGACGAAAGACGTCCCCTCTCGTCTCTTTGGACAGTTTACACGACTCGTCCGCGCCGGGACGGGTGTTTTTCTCTCGCTCTGCTGTTAATACTCTCATCTTGTTTACTTCTGGGTGAGGACTTGCACCGGTGCGCCGCAACACAGACTGCAGCTTTTTTCCTCTCCGAAGCCTTGTGACGAAAAGGGCCTAAAAACAAATCCCGAGAAACTTTGTACGCTTCCGTGTGGATGAGCGGGGTGTCTGAGAAAACTCAGGCCAGATTAAACATATCACCGAGGCACCCTGTTCATCTCCACTTCACCAAAGTGTCGCGACCGCCTTGTCGAAACCGTCAAACTGTGAAAGTTTGAACCTCCCGATCATCATCCACATCACACCGTTTGTTAATCTTTCACTCCTGATAGCAATAAAAAGCGTTTTCATCACTTCCTTTTAATCACTTTAAAACACGTTTATAGAACATAGACATATTTATTATCCTTGAAATAATGCTGGAAATCTATGAATGCCTCATGTTTTTGTGTATTTATGAACAGTCACGAGAATAAGGTACAATGTTTCTGACCAAATGTGTATTTATAATGTGTTTTTTTCTTCTTCCTGAACGTCCCTTTGAAAGGGCCGACATTACACTATGCAGTTTGTACATGGTATATATTTTCCCAACGTCTGTTTTATCTTGGAAATGAACAAAACAATTAAAGCCTTTGCAGAACGTTACTCTCAAAAAGATGATTTATTTCGCTGCGGGAACACTCCGTTTTTTCACCCAAACAGATAAATTTATGTGATTAGAGTCAAACAGTCCAGCTGTTGTTGCTTTCTTTCCTCCTTCTTCTTTTGCTCTCTGTGCTTCTCTGTGTGAGTGTTTGAATCACATGTCCGTATTTCAGACAGTGGTCAGTTCAGGGCAATGTTTGACAAGCCATAAATGACAATCATAAATAATCCAGCTTCACAGTTTGCTCCTGTTATTACTGAGCTGTCGCCTGCCACACCAGTTAAAGTTTTCCCTTTCTTTCTCTCCTTTTAAGGCCATAAACTGCATTTTCATATTTGTGTTCTCCTTTAACATAAAACACCATGTGTTGTCTCTCTGGCCGGAGCTTGCATGTTTGTGTTTCATGACAACTTGCAATCATATTCATCCCAGTAACAGTTTGGCGATTCTCCACTCAGGGATCAGCTTTGTGTGACTTCGTCCAATTTTCATACTTTCAAACCAAACCACAAAGTAGCAGAAACTTTTATTGTTTGTTTAGCTACTTTTTTTTTTCTACTTGGCTTGTGCGTGAAGTGTTGGACACAAATGTTCCATGTTTGTTGTTATTTTGGTTGACTTGGAGCATGCCAGAGCTGTAGTTCACCCTTAACATCGCCTGCATCGTATTTTTTCCCCGCCTGCCTAATTAAACTTAATATTAATGACCATTGTTGGCTTTGGTTTGAGTTAGTCGAATCCTTCCAGCTCAGTGCCGGTTTTTAAAGAGCTGCGGGTTGAGTTTTGATGGTGTGTGGTGCCTGTCGCAGCTGTAAAATAAAAGAAAGGAGGAAAAAAAAAAACAGCTTACAACTTCCGTGTTACTTTGATGTCACGAGGAAATCGTTTATAGGCAGCATCATATTTACGAGGTTCCCCTTTAATCAGAACAAGGCAGAGGGGGCCTGCAGCCGGGCAGCCCGCTCAGGGAAGGCAGCAAGTAGCTGAGATGGGCAAGCAATCAGCCTAATGAAGTGCAGATTGGCAGGAGCGCCTCTCAATCTCCTGTTAAACTCCACTGCTGGAGGAGGAGGAGGAAGAGGAAGAGGAGGAGGGGGTGTTTCATTTCAGTCACTACAGTCTCCCTGCCTCATTGTTTGCAGGGTGGTCATTAACGCCGGGGGTTTGTTTTTGTTATTGTTATGTTGATGTTCATCTGACAGTGATTGGACATGCTTGTGGTTTAGCGTGTCGCGACATGTGACTTCGCGCGTCTCCCGCGTTGCCATGCGCTTGCCTCGGACTCCCTCTAGTGGCTGTTTGGAGGGGAACAACCTTCTCTCACTGTTTCCATTTGTTTAGTGAAGCTGCAGCGAAATCAGGATTGAGGATCCAACTTTTTTGCAACCCTCAAAAATAAAAGATGACAGTTTTTTCACTGTTTATAAGCGGTTTGGTCTTTTAACTTTTCCTCTAACATTTGCTCGTTACTTCTCACAAACCAAACGTGATGGTGAACAAGCATCACTGGCAGAGATTGAGTCTGCTCACAA